>OX421496.1:29847484-30152484 GCA_949126835.1 Anisus vortex | reverse complement strand
AAAACTTTAAAAATTTAGTTCCGGCAATTTGAACATTGCCCGGCAAATTAAACATTGCCCGGTAATTTAAACATTGCCCGGTAATTTAAAAATTGCCCGGTATTATAAACATTGCCCGGTATTATAAACATTGCCCGGTACTTTAAACATTGCCCGGTAATTTAAACATTGCCCGGTAATTTAAACATTGCCCGGTATTATAAACATTGCCCGGTATTATAAACATTGCCCGGTAATTTAAACATTGCCCGGTAATTTAAACATTGCCAGGTATTATAAACATTGCCCGGTATTATAAACATTGCCCGGTAATTTAAACATTGCCCGGTAATTTAAACAATGGCAGTTACCTAGGCGATAAGCCTAAAGGTGCCCAGTTCTCGGAACTGGATAAAATAACCCATGGAGTTATAAACAATAGTCTTAAGCGGGGATAAAGTATTTTCCGGTAACTTATACCATTTAAATATTGCATTCCACAAATAACGACGCAAATTAAAACAAAATTTTGTTCCCTTCTTAAACGCATAAATACGCAAAATTTGATGACGCCATATAATTATAAGCTTAAATATAGAGTGTAACCAGGACCACTGCGTTTAAATAAGCTTAGTAAGGCGTCGGTATTACTTCCCGAAACAGAAAAAAAAATGCTAAATCTATTTGCTTTGTCCTATGTTTGTAAAGTTTTAAATTATTAATTAGCTTTAAGTCATGTATTCACAGTGTAAAGTATTAAAGTAGTGATAGATTAAGAAAATCAACTACTGTATTGGTAGTGTAAAGAATTTATGTTGTTTACGGCACGTAGACAATTTAAACATGAAGAAAATTTGTTCCCGTCATTGAGTTGAGATAATAAAATCCATGCACATAGTTTGATGACGTCAATTTAAACATGAATGAAAAATGTCCCTTCATGCGCAATTTTTGATGACGTCATAAAAATAATCTCAGCGCATCCTTTTTTTTCTAACTTTGTGACGAAAAACTATAAAAAGTTGTACTGGCAAAGACAATGTGAATCAAAAGTTGTGTTTTTTTCGCGTTTTTTGACCAAACTGACCACTGCGGTCATTTTAATTTTTTTAAAACCTTGACAGTGTTCACCGCCGTAACGCAAAGAATATTTGTAGCAAATTTCACGTTTTTATGTCCAGTATTTAAAAAGATTATGCGGTATGTACATACCCAGCCAACCAGCCAGCCAGCCAGCCAGCCAGCCAGCCAGCCAGCCAGCCAGCCAGCCAGCCAGCCAGCCAGCCAGCCAGCCAGCCAGCCAGCCAGCCAGCCAGCCAGCCAGCCAGCCAGCCAGCCAGCCAGCCAGCCAGCCAGCCAGCCAGCCAGCCAGCCAGCCAGCCAGCCAGCCAGCCAGCCAGCCAGCCAGCCAGCCAGCCAGCCAGCCAGCCAGCCAGCCAGCCAGCCAGCCAGCCAGCCAGCCAGCCAGCCAGCCAGCCAGCCAGCCAGCCAGCCAGCCAGCCAGCCAGCCAGCCAGCCAGCCAGCCAGCCAGCCAGCCAGCCAGCCAGCCAGCCAGCCAGCCAGCCAGCCAGCCAGCCAGCCAGCCAGCCAGCCAGCCACATATTCCTTTTGAGATTTATATATATATATATGATATGATATAAATCATAACATCATTCTTCCGTTCTCTTATGACAATATATAGAATGTTTCTAAGAATCTAAGATTTGTTGTAATAAAAGCAAAAATATAATTATTCCAAAACGAAAAGCTGTAAATTTTTATTTCTATTATCTTTAAAAATCTCTGGCGTCGGTAAGGAAGCGACTTCCGTTTTCTAGTAGCTCCCCACACCCCAAACCAGTCGCGCTCAGGGTCAGTTACCATTGTAAGTTTATTGGTTACTGTATATATTTTGTGAGTTTATTGAATCTATAAATTCATTGATATATTTATATATTATGTAAATAAGGCTTTTATGGAATTCTAGTACTTACCGTATATACTCGCGTATAAGTCGCACCGGTGTATAAGTCGCACCGGTGTATAAGTCGCACCGGTGTATAAGTCGCACCGGTGTATAGGTCGCACCGGTGTATAAGTCGCACCCCTAGTTTAAGATTTGTTTTTCTTATATGTTGTCATTGACCCGCGCATAAGTCGCACCCCGACTTCCCGGGTTACACTGCCTTTTAATATCACAAAAAAAATGCATACCTTTTATACATAAAAGTTACTAAATATTCACCCTAATTTGGAAACTTTCCTTAAAAATGGTTTTAATCGTGCATAAGGCAAACATAATCAAATAAAGACAGGGCTTTATTTATTTTAAACAACCGATCAATAGGCCTACAGACATTAGTGAGATGGGAAAGTATGGTATCCGTTTCTTCATCTAAGTCCCTTTCCCTATCCCTGTTGTAACACAAAAAAAGTCTTTGAAGTACGTCATTCGACTCAATGTCGCCTAGACTAGAGACTGGGAGGCGCCGGCATTTATGACGCGCTATACATGTGTCCTAATTACCATTAACATTGTTTGTAATAATTTCAAGTGCGTCTGTGCGACCGACAAATAATAACCTGTGTTTTTTTTTTCAACTCTTACGTGCAACTAATGAAAAATAAAACACACTTGACATTTCATGCGTCCATCTGCCGATCGTAGTTTTGGAAACATTGCCTAGACCTGGCGCGGTTTTATCGGAATGCTAAACACTGCCTTATTAATAGGCTATAGCCTATAAGCCTAGACCTTAAGTTCTAAATAAAACGCATCTTAGGCCTAAGCGTATTTTCCTACCTACATTATAGGTCTAGTCGGGCTTTCACACATTTACGATTCTTTCCATACTGTAATTTGCGTTCAATTAGCCTACCAAAAATGTCGCCTTTAAACTTTAAACTCACGCTACGTTTCGGCAATTCAAAATCGGTCCAAAAGTTCAAAAGAAAAGCGGGGGGGGGGGGGGGGTGAAAAACCTAAAAAAATTGGTCGATTCCAATCACAGTTATATAATAAAGATAATAATACGAAAGTTTTCTAAATGTAAAATGTATGCATACGCATATCCTAATAATTCTACACAACTCCAATCAACTATGGGGACGTCCATTAATTACGTCAACAAAATAGGGGGGGAGTCTGAAAAAGTTTTACAATTGTTGACATGGGGGAGGGGGAAGGTCAAGAAAAGTTGACGTCAACAACGATACTTTTTATGAAATAAATAATGTTACAAATTTATTACAAAATTCTACATTTGTCCTGTTCAACTAACATAGATAACATGTAAAAACATAGTTTTACGTTAATACAAATATAGAAATTATGGAAACTACAGTTGACATGTCCTTTTTGTGTTCATCTTGTTGATTTGTAGATCTATGTATGGGTGGAAAATAATGCAATCGTTACTAAGGCAGTGTGACCGACCAAAATTGTAGAAAACCTCACCTTCACTGTCGGGCGTAGAGTTTCCAGACACATGGGTGTCAAAAGGAGGACATTGTGTTTCAATTGGATAGTTTCGCATTAAACCCGCAATCAATGTAATTTTATTACAAGAGCTGCCACTAAGTTTAAGTGTGAATCGGTAAACTGAGCAAGAAACAGTTTTGTTAAAAATAACATATAAATTCACTGTAAGCTGATGGGCAGCTTACATTTGGTTGGGCAACTTTTAAGCGCATGCAAGAGTCTTTAAAAAAAGATAATTCTTTTCTTGCACAAATGATCACCTGTTTATTAATTATATTTTTAACTTGTTAATACTATTTTTTAAAATGTATTTGTCTTTATGCATACAAATTATAAATTATTACAAAAGTTGGACATTTTAAAGGTTTTGTTCTTTGCCTGCCGGACGGAGGACAAGAATCTAAAAAGAAGGACATGTCCTCCTTTTGCTGGACGTCTGGCAACCCTAGTATAGCGAGACATGGTGGCTGGAATAACAAAGGAACATAAACAAACCAACAAACTGTCTGCCAGAGCCTTCACAAGCCTATGTGGCGCCCCAGGGCAAAAGGTTCAGCGATGCTCACTTGCATACTGTAACTGCTTTGTTTAGTGCTATATTTAGACATTTAGACTATATTTACCGCCCCCTAAAAGTGTCGCCCCAGGGCATGTGCACCCCTTCACCCCTCCCACCCCCTCAAACCCTTTGTGGGGGCACTGCTGTCTGCAGAGTACTTTCAGAAACCCAGTGTTTTGCCGCTCAGTACATCTAAATTAGGCACCAGAGACTGCAATGGCGTTCATTATGTAAGCCATGTAAGCGATGGCTGGGATTGGCAATAGAACCAGTGGCGTATTAAATCATGTTCCACACAAAAGGGGCCCCCACACATCCCAAAATCATTTTTGTTTAGTGTTATCCCCATTTTTTCGTTTAAAATGTAAAATAACATTAATCTATTCCCCTACAACTTTAAGCGCTCCAGTCCAACCAAGCTAAGCGCAAGATAAAAAGTATTTATGATTTTAAAGAATGTAACATGAATTAACGGCATATTTCTGAAATAGGCCTATGTGGAAGGCAGGGACGAGGCCATGAGGGGCCCCCATATAAATTTGGGAACAAGGCCCAAACAATCCTAAATATGGCCCTGAATAGAACTAAAAACAACAATAGGCCCTCTCTGCGACTATAAGTAATGTTTGCAAAGCATTGAATGAAGTATTTTGTGTGAATCTCCAACATGGTTATATAAAAATATTTCCTTCAGAAAAATTATTCGTAGTCCACCACCTGAAGTACGAAATATTTAGCCTACCTCATAAATTCTCTTTTAACATCTCTAATTCTGACATATAGACTAATTTATTTTTGCTGACTACGATATAATAGGTGAAGGTTAGAATTAAGTCGATTAGGATACATAGATCTATTTAGTAATTCTTATGTTTTAATTTCTAATTTTCTGGAAAAATTGTATGAGATAAAAATATATTATAATATAATATTATAATATATTAGTATCAGTGGCGTTGCCAGTATTGCAATGTGTGGGTGACAACTAGTGCAAGGTAGGAGAGGAAGGGGACAGAGAAGGTAACTACCGTGTGTATAATAATGTGTGTATGTGTGTGGACAATAATGCAAGAAGGAATAGTGAACATATTGTTAAAATAGAAGGCTAATTAACAACTGGTGACAATTTCCCCATAAAGTATTTAAAAATTAGTTAACATTGTACCAAAAGCACATTAGTTAAACCTAAAATAATAAAAGATTAAATATTTCTATGAAAAAACAATAGTAAACAAAATAGAGAGAAATATTGTTAAAATCCTCGGATTGGAAAAAAATGTGGGAGGGACGAGTGAGGGGGGGGGGGTAGGAACCATGTTACTTCCCCTTCGTGGCTACGCCTATGAGAGTTATAGTAAATAAAAACAAGTTTTAAAATGTATTACAATTAATTATACTACCGGGTATAGAACTGTCCGTTTCGTATCTATGTTAAACATAAAAGCCAGCATCTAAATTTTTTTTACTTGTTTTGAGGGAGGGGGGGGGCGGGTAACAAATTGTTGACGTAATTATATAGGGGGAGGGGGGGTCTCTGAAAGTTTGACAGTTGTTGACAAGGGGTAGGGGGGGGGAGGTAAAAAATGCAAAAAAATTATTGACGTAATAAATGGACGTCCCCTATACGGGTTATGTTGAAAACTTTATGACAGAGTAGTGATGTTTTTCGAACTTTTCAAAAACAGTGTCGGGGGTATAAGTCGCACCCTTACTTTTGTCGAAATTTTCGGTAAAAAATAGTGCGAGTATATTCGGTAATTATATTGTTAGTGCGAGTATATTCGGTAATTATATTGTTAGTGCGAGTATATTCGGTAATTATATTGTTAGTGCGAGTATATTCGGTAATTATATTGTTAGTGCGAGTATATTCGGTAATTATATTGTTAGTGCGAGTATATTCGGTAATTATATTGTTAGTGCGAGTATATACGGTAATTATGTTGTTAGTGCGAGTATATTCGGTAATTATATTGTTAGTGCGAGCATATTCGGTAATTATATTGTTAGTGCGAGTATATTCGGTAATTATATTGTTAGTGCGAGTATATTCGGTAATTATATTGTTAGTGCGAGTATATTCGGTAATTATATTGTTAGTGCGAGTATATTCGGTAATTATATTGTTAGTGCGAGTATATTCGGTAATTATATTGTTAGTGCGAGTATATTCGGTAATTATATTGTTAGTGCGAGTATATTCGGTAATTATATTGTTAGTGCGAGTATATTCGGTAATTATATTGTTAGTTGTGTAGTTTCTGGTGTTGTTCTTGTGACATGCTCAATGTAGACTGTTAGTGTTAATTGTGGTTAGTACTTTACGTCTCTGTTAGCGTTAGTATTAGACTCATTCGATACGGTCACTTTAGTTACCATGGATGCCCAGGCTCGGACAATCCTAATCTGTATTAATGGAATACATAATCTCGTACACCTCAACCCCCTTATACATTATCTAAAGGAACTATGAGGGTCAGCCTACCCCGACATCCTTCCCAAACTTGAGACTTCAATGTCCAGAAAGTGGCACCAGTACAGGCATCAATGCTGACCATCAGAGTTACACATGGATACACATTGCTAACAATGATAGCGTTCTCTGTCCACAGAGGTTACAGTCACAGCCCCTTTTGTCACTTTGACACACGGAGCCTTCAGTCATGTTTATGAAATATTCAGTTATCGACCTGAAGGGCCCGACACAAAAAACATCGATCGCTGTCTGTAAAGCAATCAGTATCGATTAGGTCACACTAATACTGTGAGTGGCCGAGAAAAGGGGATTAATTTAAGAATTGTGGGTTTTCGGTTCAGTCAGCACGAACGTTTGCGAGTCAATGTCAAGGGCACCTCACACACTCACACAAACATACATGCAGGCATGCGTTATCGTCATGTTCCAGCTGGACGGGATGCATATTTAATTGAGTAAAGAGTTATATCTTTTGTGTTTTGACGTCATACTTATAGAAGTTTCCACATTTAAAAAGTTGGGAAACAATTTGCCAAATCTATTAAGTTCTCTTTTAAATTACTGAAATGTAGAGTCATTTTACTTGGCTATTTGTACCAGTGCCAGTATCATATTTTAGCATCTGCATTTATCATACTGTAAATTGAATTAGCTATGTTTTTTTTTACTTTATTCATTTTGGCTAAAGTGTCATGTGGGATCTGTAGATATTTTAAATAAACCTTAGGCCATCGATGCAAAGCAATATACATAAATATATCAATGCGTACAAGAGCTGTTGCTAAACATCAGATATAATTACCCCATTCAACAGTTGCTTATCGGATAAGCTTGCCTTACATTACCCCATTCAACAGTTGCTTATCGGATAAGCTTGCCTTACAGTAGCATTGTTTACCAGCTAATTTTGACACACTCAAGTTTCTTTTGCAATACAATGTTAACACAATAAACGGTTATTTACTGTTGACCTACAGATTTTTTTACCAGATAACCTTGACACTCTCAGCCTTTTTTTAAAATAGATAACCTTGCCACTATTTACATATTTTGTCACATAACCTTGACACACTCTACAGTGGTTTAACCAATTAACCTTGACATAGTCTACAGTTTTTTTACCAGATGACCTTGACATACTCTACAGTTGTTTATCCAGATGACCTTGACACACTCTACATGCGTTTAACCAGATAACGATTTACAGCAAGGACCATTGTTGAATTCTTCTAACGGTGATATTGCAAATATCCTACTCCTAACTACAGCGGCATGACAGGGTGGGAGAGGGGGAGATGGGGTGCCAAAAGAGAGATATGATACAGGGGATCTAGGTATCATGTAGAATTTAAGGAAAGTAGTAATCAATGCGACTGGAGGCTTTAAACCCCACGTTTATTTCTCCTTAAGTCATTTAATAAACACATTTTTCAATTAACATTTTTATGAACCCATTCTTCTTCCCCTTACCTGTAATCCTCCGAGCCAATATTAACTAGACATTTTTAAAATTAAGAATTGAAGATGTAAGACTAAGAGCAAAAAAAAATTTAACAATGAGGAAAACATAAAATTTGGAACAAAACTGAAATTCAACTATTGATATAAAATTGCAAATTAAATTGAAATACACCTAAACATAATGTAGCTTTTGATGTTAAACTTTGCTTCATTCTAATTGTAAAGTTAAACCGTAACAAAAAACCACGAGATATTTGCGTTAGTGTGTGCTAGGAATTGATTTAACATTGTACACAGAACATTATAATATTCAAGAGAAGTAGAAGCCCATAAAACTGATTTTTTATGTTTTACTGATTTTTTAATCCATTTACCCAAGCAAGTTTAGGGCTGTGTTGTAATAAAATTATATTTCACTTAATCAACAAATCTATTGTTGGTTTGGAAATTCTTTTTATTTGAGCTGGCCATGTCAATAGCTGCAAGGTGTCACATCTTTAATAACGTTTTGATTATCAATGAAACCGTCTGAATTGTGGGGGTTTTTGAGTTATTTGCGTTCAATACCATATGGCTTTATAGTTATTTCATAACACAAGGTCTAATGGGTTTAGGCTTTTGTGTTTAATCTTACTTAGGTAGGCACTAGCTTTAAATCGATTGGCAAGTGTTTAGAAGGGAGGGGGTTGTTAAAGTTTTTGTTCATTATTGCTAAGACCTGCGTATGAATTTAATATCGACTTTGGGAAAGAGTTTAGTGATCCAAGAGCTGTTTTAATTTGGTTTGGATTTGGTGGATTTGGGTTTATTACCCAAAACTCCACCCCCCCCTCGCCCTTTTGGCTATTATGGATAGATTAGCTTCCCATTAAACATGTAAATTTACATACACAACCACATACAAACATACATTTAAAGTACATACATACATACAAACATACACACATAACCTACACATATATATTTACAATAATACATATGTAAAAGCACAGGTAGCACATGTAGATATATTCACAGGTAGATATATTCACAGGTAGATATATTCACATGTAGATATATTCACAGGTAGATATATTCACAGGTAGATATATTCACAGGTAGATATATTCACAGGTAGATATATTCACAGGTAGATATATTCACAGGTAGATATATTCACAGGTAGATATATTCACAGGTAGATATATTCACAGGTAGATATATTCACAGGTAGATATATTCACAGGTAGATATATTCACAGGTAGATATATTCACAGGTAGATATATTCACAGGTAGATATATTCACAGGTAGATATATTCACAGGTAGATATATTCACAGGTAGATATATTCACATGTAGATATATTCACGGGTAGATATATTCACAGGTAGATATATTCACAGGTAGATATATTCACAGGTAGATATATTCACAGGTAGATATATTCACAGGTAGATATATTCACAGGTAGATATATTCACGAGTAGATATATTCACAGGTAGATATATTCACAGGTAGATATATTCACAGGTAGATATATTCACAGGTAGATATATTCACGAGTAGATATATTCACAGGTAGATATATTCAAAGGTAGATATATTCACAGGTAGATATATTCACAGGTAGATATATTCACAGGTAGATATATTCACGAGTAGATATATTCACAGGTAGATATATTCACAGGTAGATATATTCACAGGTAGATATATTCACAGGTAGATATATTCACAGATAGATATATTCACAGGTATATATTCACAGGTAGATATATTCACAGGTAGATATATTCACAGGTAGATATATTCACAGGTAGATATATTCACAGGTAGATATATTCACAGGTAGATATATTCACAGGTAGATATATTCACAGGTAGATATATTCACAGATAGATATATTCACGGGTAGATATATTCACAGGTAGATATATTCACAGATAGATATATTCACGGGTAGATATATTCACAGGTAGATATATTCACAGGTAGATATATTCACAGGTAGATATATTCACAGGTAGATATATTCACAGGTATATATATTCACGGGTAGATATATTCACAGGTAGATATATTCACGGGTAGATATATTCACAGGTAGATATATTCACAGGTAGATATATTCACAGGTAGATATATTCACAGGTAGATATATTCACATGTAGATATATTCACAGGTAGATATATTCACAGGTAGATATATTCACAGGTAGATATATTCACAGGTAGATATATTCACAGGTAGATATATTCACTGGTAGATATATTCACAGGTAGATATATTCACAGTTAGATATATTCACAGGTAGATATATTCACAGGTAGATATATTCACAGGTAGATATATTCACATGTAGATATATTCACGAGTAGATATATTCACAGGTAGATATATTCACAGGTAGATATATTCACAGGTAGATATATTCACATTCCAAATTTGTTGATCTAAATATTTAAGCAAATGAAAAAACAAACTAATACAACAAGCAAAGAAAGAAACAAAAACATTGATATTTCAACATTTGATGTTGTAAGAAACACACCTGTGTTGGCGAATTAATCGAAAGGCATAAGTATTAAAAAAAACTATGGCGTATATAAACTGTACATTATTACCAAATAAAATAAAACTAGTAGCAGTTAATAATTCATTAGAGAACATAACATAATTAGAGAGATAACATAAATTAGAGAGATAACATAATCAGAGAGATAACATAAATTAGAGAGATAACATAATTAGAGAGATAACATAAATGAGAGAGATAACATAATCAGAGAGATAACATAAATTAGAGAGATAACATAATTAGAGAGATAACATAAATTAGAGAGATAACATAATCAGACAGATTACATAAATTAGAGAGATAACATAATTTGAGAGATAACATAATTAGAGAGATAACATAATTAGAGAGATAACATAATTAGAGAGATAACATAATCAGAGAGATAACATAAATTAAAGAGATAACATAATTAGAGAGATAACATTAATTAGAGAGATAACATAATTAGAGAGATAACATAAATTAGAGAGATAACATAATTAGAGAGATAACATAAATTAGAGAGATAACATAATCAGAGAGATAACATAAATTAGAGAGATAACATAATTAGAGAGATAACATAAATTAGATAGATAACATAATTAGAGAGATAACATAATTAGAGAGATAACCTAATTAGAGAGATAACCTAATTAGAGAGATAACATAATTAGAGAGATAACATAAATTAGAGAGATAACATAATTAGAGAGAAAACATAATTAGAGAGATAACATAAATTAGAGTCTCTTTGATTTTCTATCTATTTAAAATGTGGCTTTTGTTTATAGAATATTTCTGATTTCTTCTAATAAATTGTGTACATAAAACCAAAGACTATAATAGGATGGACCGCTTGCTCTATTTATAGAGCTAACTAGGTTCTTTGCGCTTGCGCGGCATCCGATTTGTACTCATATCTTCCGTTGTAAATAAATATAACTAACTATTCAGCTCTATAAATAGAGCAAAATAAATATAACTAACTATTCAGCTCTATAAATAGAGCAAAATAAATATAACTAACTATTCAGCTCTATAAATAGAGCAAAATAAATATAACTAACTATTCAGCTCTATAAATAGAGCAAAATAAATATAACTAACTATTCAGCTCTATAAATAGAGCAAAATAAATATAACTAACTTTTCAGCTCTATAAATAGAGCAAAATAAATATAACTAACTATTCAGCTCTATAAATAGAGCAAAATAAATATAACTAACTATTCAGCTCTATAAATAGAGCAAAATAAATATAACTAACTTTTCAGCTCTATAAATAGAGCAAAATAAATATAACTAACTATTCAGCTCTATAAATAGAGCAAAATAATTATAACTAACTATTCAGCTCTATAAATAGAGCACACCGTACATCTTTTATTCGTCTTTGCTTATACATGTACATAATTTTCAATTAATAATAAAATTAAATAATAGCGATTAAATAAACAGGAAGTATACAATACAAACGGAAATCGGTAACTCAGAAAAGAAGTCAGTCGAGTCATTAAATAGCAGAAATATTAAAGCAAGTGATCCAACTTATTATAGTCTTTGATAAAACCAGCGTATGTTTAGGTATTGAGATCTATCGCGCACAATTTTTAAGTATATGGATTGTTCATTATAATCTTTTTAGTTGAACATGTTCATACACTTGTTTATTGTTATCTATAAATATAACTCTTCTGTCTCTTCTTCTTTTGCGTTCCACATTATATGTAAATTTAGACTGTCATTCCCGTGTATCAAATGAACGAGACTGTTTGTATAAGGTTGTAAGCCTCAGAGCTTTTCTTGCATAGTGGAACCTTAAGACCTTACACGGTTTCTGGCTTTCTCCGTGGAGTTGGCACTGTTGCAGGATGGATCAATCATTCAATTAAATTCCAGTGAATCCTTGGATGGAGATCGGAATTTGACCTTTCGGTCCTGTGACAGTCTCTTCATGTCCTGCCACTTTATCCCAGCTTTTTTCAATTCATCATCCAATGATTCTTCCAGGTGCTGTACTCCAGGCATCTTATCCCGCTTCCTTATTGGTTCCATTATAGATTTAGTGCCTAGCAAGCTATTTACCTGGCCCTGATCTTAGGATGTGACCAATACATATTTTGTTTAGAAGACTACGTATGATTCTCATTTGTCCATCTCTCAACTCAACTTCTTCATTCGATATAAAAACTTGTCATTTTATATGGAGGCTCTGTCAAATGCATTCGGCGGTAAAGACATTCTCTTTTATGGTCTGTTCATTTTGTTAGCATCTAATTTTCTGACCCACATGCCAGCACTGACTTTACACTGGTGTTGAAAATGTCGTAGTTTGGTGTTATTGTGGTTGAGGTTTCTGTTTCTCCACACTGTTCTCAGCATGTCAACGGTTTGTCGTGATTTGCTGATTCTAGCCTTCACGTCTTCAACTGTGTCTGCAGAGCGGCTCACACTACAATACTTTGTAGGTAAGTAAATTAGTCTGCTTCTTGAATTGATTGTTCTTTGATCAATAAAGGCAAATCGATTGGTGTCGTATATTCTAGTAGTTCATTTCCGGTCCAGTCCTTCTTAAATTAATATGTCCTTTCATATGATATGTCATACTTTTTAGCTGTGTATTCTTCGTTGAAAAAATTCTTTTAAATGTATGCTTTCGTCTCTATTTATTGTATTTACATTGTAATTTACATTCTTCCCCAATTTCATGAATTTTATTTTATTTTTATTTTATTTTTATTTCTTTTCACTTTATTAAAATCATCAAAATGTTTTTTAAATTTAATTTTAGCTTTATTCAATTTTCTCGTCTTACTGGAGAGATTGTGACGCCAGTACAGTGCACAACTGTCTACTTCTAATTTATTTTACTACAGATATCTGTGTTGGTTTATTTTGTCCCACTGGGACCCTAAGAAGGATTTGAACCCACAGGCAATGTCGTTAAGATAGTGTAGCTATAAGTCACATCATTAACCTAATGACTCCAAACGCTATGGAAACAAACTTTCACTTTAATTAAGTCCTCAACACCATAAACTACACATACATAGATCTACCACCCTTCCCTTTCATTGCGTTAACCCATACATAACCTTTTATAGACCATAGGCCATAGACCTAACCGTTGTCACGTGATACGTGTATTTCAAATGTAACGTGGAGAAAGTATATCGTCTGCAGCCTGTCTCACCGTTGTCACGTGATACGTGTATGTAACGTGGAGAAAGTATATCGTCTTCAGCCTGTCTCACCGTTGACACGTGATACGTGTATTTCAAATGTAACGTGGAGAAAGTATATCGTCTTCAGCCTGTCTCACCGTTGTCACGTGATACGTGTATTTCAAATGTAACGTGGAGAAAGTATATCGTCTGCAGCCTGTCTCACCGTTGTCACGTGATACGTGTATGTAACGTGGAGAAAGTATATCGTCTTCAGCCTGTCTCACCGTTGACACGTGATACGTGTATTTCAAATGTAACGTGGAGAAAGTATATCGTCTGCAGCCTGTCTCACCGTTGTCACGTGATACGTGTATGTAACGTGGAGAAAGTATATCGTCTTCAGCCTGTCTCACCGTGTCACGTGATACGTGTATGTAACGTGGAGAAAGTATATCGTCTTCAGCCTGTCTCACCGTTGTCACGTGATACGTGTATGTAACGTGGAGAAAGTATATCGTCTTCAGCCTGTCTCACCGTTGTCACATGATACGTGTATGTAACTTGGAGAAAGTATATCGTCTTCAGCCTGTCTCACCGTTGTCACGTGATACGTGTATGTAACGTGGAGAAAGTATATCGTCTTCAGCCTGTCTCACCGTTGTCACGTGATACGTGTATGTAACGTGGAGACAATATATCGTCTTCAGCCTGTCTCACCGTTGTCACGTGATACGTGTATTTCAAATGTAACGTGGAGAAAGTATATCGTCTTCAGCCTGTCTCACCGTTGTCACGTGATACGTGTATTTCAAATGTAACGTGGAGAAAGTATATCGTCTTCAGCCTGTCTCACCGTTGTCACGTGATACGTGTATTTCAAATGTAACGTGAAGAAAGTATATCGTCTGCAGCCTGTCTCACCGTTGTCACGTGATACGTGTATGTAACGTGGAAAAAGTATATCGTCTGCAGCCTGTCTCACCGTTGTCACGTGATACGTGTATGTAACGTGAAGAAAGTATATCGTCTTCAGCCTGTCTCACCGTTGTCACGTGATACGTGTATTTCAAATGTAACGTGGAGAAAGTATATCGTCTGCAGCCTGTCTCACCGTTGTCACGTGATACGTGTATGTAACGTGGAGAAAGTATATCGTCTGCAGCCTGTCTCACCGTTGTCACGTGATACGTGTATGTAACGTGGAGAAAGTATATCGTCTGCAGCCTGTCTCACCGTTGTCACGTGATACGTGTATGTAACGTGGAGAAAGTATATCGTCTGCAGCCTGTCTCACCGTTGTCACGTGATACGTGTATGTAACGTGGAGAAAGTATATCGTCTTCAGCCTGTCTCACCGTTGTCACGTGATACGTGTATGTAACGTGGAGAAAGTATATCGTCTTCAGCCTGTCTCACCGTTGTCACGTGATACGTGTATGTAACGTGGAGAAAGTATATCGTCTTCAGCCTGTCTCACCGTTGTCACGTGATACGTGTATGTAACGTGGAGAAACTATATAGTCTTCAGCCTGTCTCACCGTTGTCACGTGATACGTGTATGTAACGTGGAGACAGTATATCGTCTTCAGCCTGTCTCACCGTTGTCACGTGATACGTGTATGTAACGTGGAGAAAGTATATCGTCTTCAGCCTGTCTCACCGTTGTCACGTGATACGTGTATTTCAAATGTAACGTGGAGAAAGTATATCGTCTTCAGCCTGTCTCACCGTTGTCACGTGATACATGTATTTCAAATGTAACGTGAAGAAAGTATATCGTCTTCAGCCTGTCTCACCGTTGTCACGTGATACGTGTATTTCAAATGTAACGTGGAGAAAGTATATCGTCTGCAGCCTGTCTCACCGTTGTCACGTGATACGTGTATGTAACGTGGAGAAAGTATATCGTCTGCAGCCTGTCTCAATCGTTGTCACGTGATACGTGTATGTAACGTGGAGAAAGTATATCGTCTGCAGCCTGTCTCACCGTTGTCACGTGATACGTGTATGTAACGTGGAGAAAGTATATCGTCTGCAGCCTGTCTCACCGTTGTCACGTGATACGTGTATGTAACGTGGAGAAAGTATATCGTCTTCAGCCTGTCTCACCGTTGTCACGTGATACGTGTATGTAACGTGGAGAAAGTATATCGTCTTCAGCCTGTCTCATTGTTGTCACGTGATACGTGTATGTAACGTGGAGAAAGTATATCGTCTGCAGCCTGACTCACCGTTGTCACGTGCTACGTGTATGTAACGTGGAGAAAGTATATCGTCTGCAGCCTGTCTCACCGTTGACCAAGCAAGACGCGCAGTTGTCTAGTGTTTTGATGCAAGAAATCAATTATTGCAAGAAATCAATTATTGCAAGAAATCAATTATTGCAAGAAATCAATTATTTGCGTAACAGTTCAGACTAGAAGGTATGAATGAAACTCCACCCCTCCCCTCCTAGCTTTCCCCACCGCTACCACCACCGCCTCTACCGCAACCACGTCTACTACCACTCCACCACCTCCACCACGTTGATCGTTCAAGGACTAGCTACAATAGAACAAAACGGTCTCTATTTCATTTTCCAATTAGTTGACACGCGGGATCAAAACGAGGCTAAAGCAATTCCGTTAGTTCGTCCATGAACTGCAAGGTCTACTTCTGGTAAAGCTAATCGACTTAACTGCCCCCTCCCCATCTACATTCGCAATGCTTCGTACATCACTCCCCCTCCCTCCCCCCCCCCCCCATCTTTCAATCTCCAACAGGAAAAGGGAAATTGCTGCTTGGCGAATGCCAGTCAATCTTCGGGCTTTTACCAATGGTTTCGGGAAAACTAGACAATAATTCAGGTCAGAATCTGACCAGAGAAAGGTTGGGGGTGAGAGGAGGGCATGGTCATGAAATCTTGATTTACTGATGGCGGTCGTCGCTGTGTTCTGCCAACAGATGGTTGGCAGGGAGGCGTTGTATTGGTGAGAATTTGTGTCGAATATCCCAAGAAAAATATATGGAGTGTCACCTTAATGACAAATATGTAGAATCTAAGAATAAATATAAACCAACATGTGCTGAACGTTACAAACAAAGTATTCAATACATCACTCAAAAGTGTACGATACATCATTAACAAAGTGTACAATACATCACTAACAAAGTGTACAATACATCACAAACAAAGTGTACAATACATCACTGACAAAGTATACTACATCAATAACAAAGTGTACAATATTCACTAACAAAGTGTACAATACACCGCAAACAAAGTATACAATACCACACTAACAAAGTGTACAAAACATCAATAGCAAAGTGTACAATACTTAATTAACAAAGTGTACAATACACCAGATTTATAAAGTCTAAAAGGCTGAAAATTTTCCATAAACCACAGTAAATGATTTGAAATGCTTGATTTTGTATTCAACCTGCAAACTGCAAACTAGACCCACAACATTTTTTTCCACCACATCATCAAAATATAAAGGCTAGCATTGACTTAGCAGTCTAATCCCATAGCCCAAATGTTGTCCATGCATTCAGATTCCAGCTGAATCTGGGCACACAAACACGCACACACAAGCATAAATTGAATGGCCCTTTAAAAACATCAATAAAATTCAGGCGTGCTTGTACAACAGCTTGTTCTTCTAACGTGTAGGTTTACATTTAACCCAGACTGCCTTCAAGTCAGGAATAGCATCAACAGAAAAATAAAAGTAATTCTGCACTCATTAATATCGTATGAACTGTCGACAGTGTCGTTACACTCGGTCAAAGTCGTCGACCTAGTTTTTACACACAGCAAAATAATAACTGCAGAACTGAACAAATTAAAACCATAGAAAAACACAGTTTTTGAGTCCCCCCCTAGATTCCTAGATGTATTTTATATTGCAAAAAAAAACTTTGTTAGTAAAAACAAGAAGACGTTTTTGTTTTTTTTACCCCACTAATAAAGAGCTCTGCTTTGAATGCGTTATACACTGCTACCGCCCCGTTTCGATTCGTTGCCAATATGAGATAATAAAACAATGGGGACCTTGACAGCAGACAAAAATAGGAGCAGCTATCAAAGAAAAATAGGAATAGGGTTGCCATATCTAGCTGGGACCTCCTCGGGACACTCTGAGATGGGGGATGTAGAAATGAAGTAAAAATGAATTTAATATCCTAATTTATTTAGAACACTATTAGTCTACATGGAACTTGTTGCGGCAGAAGTAGTTGGTACACTATATTTTTCGGAAGATTTCACCTTTTTGAGCAAGTCTTTTTTTCCTTGTACGTTTTTATAAAACTCCATGCAAGTCAACTTGTAGTTAAACTGGCACTGTAAGATTGATTCCAAAGTCTCTGGCACCAGTCGATTTCTTTCAATTTCAACTTTAACTGAGGCTGCATTTACATGTTGTGCTTACACATTTTAATGGCATTACTGCAATACTTGAGCCAAGCTCGTAACAGTATTTTGCATAATCAGGACAAAATTGTGTATTGTCGGGATGTCGGGACAAGAGAAATTCTTAACGGTGACGGTCCCGAAATATCGGGACGGATGGCAACCCTATTCCAGTGAGATGAGAAATATGTTTGTGTGTGAAATAGCTTCAGAGAACTGGGGTAGCGAGGAGAGATAATTTGCATACCATCGGATAGGTAACTCTAAGTAAATCAACTGAATGGCTGATAAAAAAACAAAAGAGAAAAATAACATAAGGCTTTTTATTCAGTTGTACACTTCGCTTGACGTTTGCTTACTGTTTTTATTTACATTTGCTTAACGAATTATCTTTTTCCAGTTCTTGTTAATAAAGTTACTACAGCAAGAAGGAGGAAGAAAAAAAAAAGGGGGGGGGGGTCGGGGGTAGTACATGCCAGTAAAAGTAGTAGGCCTCTATACATTGCATTTTTATAGCAATCGGGGGTAGTGCATGCCAGTAAAAGTAGTAGGCCTCTATACATTGCATTTTTATAGCAATCGGGGGTAGTGCATGCCAGTAAAAGTAGTAGGCCTCTATACATTGCATTTTTATAGCAATCGGGGGTAGTACATGCCAGTAAAAGTAGTAGGCCTCTATACATTGCATTTTTATAGCAATCGGGGGTAGTGCATGCCAGTAAAAGTAGTAGGCCTCTATACATTGCATTTTTATAGCAATCGGGGGTAGTGCATGCCAGTAAAAGTAGTAGGCCTCTATACATTGCATTTTTATAGCAATCGGGGGTAGTGCATGCCAGTAAAAGTAGTAGGCCTCTATACATTGCATTTTTATAGCAATCGGGGGTAGTGCATGCCAGTAAAAGTAGTAGGCCTCTATACATTGCATTTTTATAGCAATCGGGGGTAGTACATGCCAGTAAAAGTAGTAGGCCTCTATACATTGCATTTTTATAGCAATCGGGGGTAGTGCATGCCAGTAAAAGTAGTAGGCCTCTATACATTGCATTTTTATAGCAATCGGGGGTAGTGCATGCCAGTAAAAGTAGTAGGCCTCTATACATTGCATTTTTATAGCAATCGGGGGTAGTGCATGCCAGTAAAAGTAGTAGGCCTCTATACATTGCATTTTTATAGCAATCGGGGGTAGTGCATGCCAGTAAAAGTAGTAGGCCTCTATACATTGCATTTTTATAGCAATCGGGGGTAGTGCATGCCAGTAAAAGTAGTAGGCCTCTATACATTGCATTTTTATAGCAATCGGGGGTAGTGCATGCCAGTAAAAGTAGTAGGCCTCTATACATTGCATTTTTATAGCAATCGGGGGTAGTGCATGCCAGTAAAAGTAGTAGGCCTCTATACATTGCATTTTTATAGCAATCGGGGGTAGTGCATGCCAGTAAAAGTAGTAGGCCTCTATACATTGCATTTTTATAGCAATCGGGGGTAGTACATGCCAGTAAAAGTAGTAGGCCTCTATACATTGCATTTTTATAGCAATCGGGGGTAGTACATGCCAGTAAAAGTAGTAGGCCTCTATACATTGCATTTTTATAGCAATCGGGGGTAGTACATGCCAGTAAAAGTAGTAGGCCTCTATACATTGCATTTTTATAGCAATCGGGGGTAGTGCATGCCAGTAAAAGTAGTAGGCCTCTATGCATTGCATTTTTATAGCAATCGGGGGTAGTACATGCCAGTAAAAGTAGTAGGCCTCTATACATTGCATTTTTATAGCAATCGGGGGTAGTGCATGCCAGTAAAAGTAGTAGGCCTCTATACATTGCATTTTTATAGCAATCGGGGGTAGTACATGCCAGTAAAAGTAGTAGGCCTCTATACATTGCATTTTTATAGCAATCGGGGGTAGTACATGCCAGTAAAAGTAGTAGGCCTCTATACATTGCATTTTTATAGCAATCGGGGGTAGTGCATGCCAGTAAAAGTAGTAGGCCTCTATACATTGCATTTTTATAGCAATCGGGGGTAGTACATGCCAGTAAAAGTAGTAGGCCTCTATACATTGCATTTTTTATAGCAATCGGGGGTAGTACATGCCAGTAAAAGTAGTAGGCATCTATACATTGCATTTTTATAGCAATCGGGGGTAGTACATGCCAGTAAAAGTAGTAGGCCTCTATACATTGCATTTGTATAGCAATCGGGGGTAGTACATGCCAGTAAAAGTAGTAGGCCTCTCTACATTGCATTTGTATAGCAATCGGGGGTAGTACATGCCAGTAAAAGTAGTAGGCATCTATACATTGCATTTTTATAGCAATCGGGGGTAGTACATGCCAGTAAAAGTAGTAGGCCTCTATACATTGCATTTTTAAAGCAATCGGGGGTAGTACATGCCAGTAAAAGTAGTAGGCCTCGATACATTGCATTTTTATAGCAATCGGGGGTAGTGCATGCCAGTAAAAGTAGTAGGCCTCTATACATTGCATTTTTATAGCAATCGGGGGTAGTACATGCCAGTAAAAGTAGTAGGCCTCTATACATTGCATTTTTATAGCAATCGGGGGTAGTGCATGCCAGTAAAAGTAGTAGGCCTCTATACATTGCATTTTTATAGCAATCGGGGGTAGTACATGCCAGTAAAAGTAGTAGGCCTCTATACATTGCATTTTTATAGCAATCGGGGGTAGTACATGCCAGTAAAAGTAGTAGGCATCTATACATTGCATTTTTATAGCAATCGGGGGTAGTACATGCCAGTAAAAGTAGTAGGCCTCTATACATTGCATTTGTATAGCAATCGGGGGTAGTACATGCCAGTAAAAGTAGTAGGCCTCTATACATTGCATTTGTATAGCAATCGGGGGTAGTACATGCCAGTAAAAGTAGTAGGCATCTATACATTGCATTTTTATAGCAATCGGGGGTAGTACATGCCAGTAAAAGTAGTAGGCCTCTATACATTGCATTTTTAAAGCAATCGGGGGTAGTACATGCCAGTAAAAGTAGTAGGCCTCTATACATTGCATTTTTATAGCAATCGGGGGTAGTACATGCCAGTAAAAGTAGTAGGCCTCTATACATTGCATTTTTAAAGCAATCGGGGGTAGTACATGCCAGTAAAAGTAGTAGGCCTCTATACATTGCATTTTTATAGCAATCGGGGGTAGTGCATGCCAGTAAAAGTAGTAGGCCTCTATACATTGCATTTTTAAAGCAATCAGGGGTAGTACATGCCAGTAAAAGTAGTAGGCCTCTATACATTGCATTTTTATAGCAATCGGGGGTAGTACATGCCAGTAAAAGTAGTAGGCCTCTATACATTGCATTTTTATAGCAATCGGGGGTAGTACATGCCAGTAAAAGTAGTAGGCCTCTATACATTGCATTTTTATAGCAATCGGGAGTAGTACATGCCAGTAAAAGTAGTAGGCCTCTATACATTGCATTTTTATAGCAATCTGGAGTAGTACATGCCAGTAAAAGTAGTAGGCCTCTATACATTGCATTTTTATAGCAATCGGGAGTAGTATATGCCAGTAAAAGTAGTAGGCCTCTATACATTGCATTTTTATAGCAATCGGGAGTAGTACATGCCAGTAAAAGTAGTAGGCCTCTATACATTGCATTTTTATAGCAATCGGGAGTAGTACATGCCAGTAAAAGTAGTAGGCCTCTATACATTGCATTTTTATAGCAATCGGGGGTAATGCATGCCAGTAAAAGTAGTAGGCCTCCATTATCTATACATTGCATTTTTATAGCAATCGGGGGTAGTACATGCCAGTAAAAGTAGTAGGCCTCTATACATTGCATTTTTATACAATCGGGAGTAGTACATGCCAGTAAAAGTAGTAGGCCTCTATACATTGCATTTTTATAGCAATCGGGGGTAATGCATGCCAGTAAAAGTAGTAGGCCTCCATTATCTATACATTGCATTTTTATAGCAATCGGGGGTAGTACATGCCAGTAAAAGTAGTAGGCCTCTATACATTGCATTTTTATAGCAATCGGGGGTAGTACATGCCAGTAAAAGTAGTAGGCCTCTATACATTGCATTTTTATAGCAATCGGGGGTAGTACATGCCAGTAAAAGTAGTAGGCCTCTATACATTGCATTTTTATAGCAATCGGGGGTAGTACATGCCAGTAAAAGTAGTAGGCCTCTATACATTGCATTTTTATAGCAATCGGGGGTAGTACATGCCAGTAAAAGTAGTAGGCCTCTATACATTGCATTTTTATAGCAATCGGGGGTAGTACATGCCAGTAAAAGTAGTAGGCCTCTATACATTGCATTTTTATAGCAATCGGGGGTAGTACATGCCAGTAAAAGTAGTAGGCCTCTATACATTGCATTTTTATAGCAATCGGGGGTAGTACATGCCAGTAAAAGTAGTAGGCCTCCATTATCTATACATTGCATTTTTATACATTTTTGTTGTTTGGTTTTGGTGATATTTTTGAGCGGTTAGTTGCCTCCATCTTCAAACTGCGCCACAGCTAAATACAAACTAATATTATCTTGTCTGTTTCTTGCATTATCGATACCTCATTTACTGCTACTTAATGATATTTTCTGTCGGTTGCCTCCCCTGATCACCCCTCCCCTACCACCCATCCCTGTATCTTCCTAAATGTAAACTTAGCAATTACTATAACAAGTCAAACTGCGTCACAATCTTTTTTTTTTATTCTTTCTATTTTTAAACTAATAAATTACTGACGCAACATGGAAAACCTGTTAAGACCTTAATACGACTTGGATACGAGGCTGCAACAAGACGCAAACACCCGCTAGAGCTTCGTACGTATGGTGATAATAATAATAACCCAGCATTAACTCAGCAACACAGACAGGCCTGTCTGATCCCTTCCTCTTAGCATAACAACACGTGTAAATGTTACAAAGGAAATAAACGACCAGATGGAAATAGGAACTCACTTAAACCATTTTGTCCAAAGAGCAAGAAACATAATACGCTACCGGAAAGGGGAGGAATGGAGTTTGGTGGAAGGTTAGACAACGCCGCGTTGAAAAGCGAGAATGGGTAAGATAATCCTTGAGGGAATTAACATTAACCTCACCTGAATGCACTGTGGCGAATGTCTAAAGATCAATGTATGTTGATAAGTTGTATGTAATGAAAGCGATAGACAGCTAAATATTATATGATGTAAAAATACTTATAAGTATATCGAATTCAATATCAAAGATTAAGCAGGGAGTATAAAACAGTATTAAATAAGCAATATTCTTGAGTGTTTTAATTCACATTTATTCCAGGAATGAATATTAAAATGACCAGATGGCGTAAAGAATTGAATATAATATTTCTCTTTCATTCTTTTCAAATATTGGGGACTTTAAGAACGAATTTTTCTTCTTAAAACTCTCACTCACTTCAAGGAGCATAAATGTTCATTGGAATACAAAGTTAAACATAGTATATTGTGCCATGTTGGTCTCACTATGGTTAAACGAATGCCACGCTAGGCGTGACAGTGTCACCTTGGTTGAGAAGGATCACGTTGACTGAGGGTACCATGCTTTTTTTCTCGTTTGGCTAATAAACTATCCTTGTGTCACATTTGCTCAGAGTGTGTCACGCCAGTGTCACGTTGGTAAAGACAGTGCATTGTTAGTATCACGTTTGTTCACGGGGTTTCCAGATTCGAGGCAGCATTGTGACAGGGCAGTGACCTTTGCGAGGTCAGCACACAGGGCCGTCGCATCTACAACCACTGCTGATTTGCTGTAGGTGATCAGCACACAGGGCCGTCGCATCTACAACCACTGCTGATTAGCTGTAGGTGATCAGCACACAGGGCCGTCGCATCTACAACCACTGCTGATTAGCTGTAGGTGATCAGCACACAGGGCCGTCGCATCTACAGCCACTGCTGATTAGCTGTAGGTGATCAGCACACAGGGCCGTCGCATCTACAAGCACTGCTGATTAGCTGTAGGTGATCAGCACACAGGGCCGTCGCATCTACAACCACTGCTGATTAGCTGTAGGTGATCAGCACACAGGGCCGTTGCATCTACAACCACTGCTGATTAGGGTGGCAATACCGTGGGCTCTGTCGTATGTTAATTGGCAGTGGCTGGTCAAAAAGTAACTGAAGTAAAAGAGATTAAGAGAGAGAGAGAGAGAGAGAGTGGGAGAGAGAGAGTGAGAGAGAGAGAGATGGAGGGAGAGGGACGCTGAAACGAAAGATGAAAGAGAAATGAAAGAAGATGGGAAAGAAATCTACAGGTCGATATGCAAGTGTATTTCTGAGCTGCCATCATTTTGAAAAGTCCATAAACTTCATGCTGCCATGTCCTCTCTATCTAACGAGCTTCTGTAAACTGCTAAATCAACACACACACACACCCTTCCCCGTCACCCCCCCTCCCTAGTCTATCCTCCCCAACCAACCCCACTTTCCCTAAAAAAAAAGTGTTATACGAACACGTCAGTAGTAATTTGAAACTAACCGTGAGTAACACCACTGAACTGAGTCTGACATGTTTGAATATTTTATCAGTGTCATTGTGACCGGGCTCCAAAAGAGAAGTTAACGTGACCTACATTTAGGCAACTGTTTGTTGGTAACTGCCCAAATAGCACTAGACAGTTTAAATGAGATCAAAGTTGTATTGGTGTCTTCTAGCTCAGTTGCTTTCATTATTGTTCTCTATTTATATATTTTTAAATGCTCAACCAAAATTGTTTTAGCCCAATTCTCATTGAGTTTGTCTATGTGTGTCCGTTTGTATGTGTCTATTTATTTGTGAGTCTAAGTGTGTTTGAGAGTACGTGTGTTTGTCTACGTGTATTTGATGTGTCTGTCTGTGTTTATGTGTGCTATTTCTCCAGTCTCTGTCCCATCCACCTGTATTTCTATTTCTCCAGTCTCTGTCCCATCGGCCTGTATTTCTATTTCTCAAGTCTCTATTCCATCTACCTGTGTTTCTATTTCTCCAGCCTCTGTCCCATCAACCTGTATTTCTATTTCTCCAGTCTCTGTCCCATCCACCTGTGTTTCTATTTCTCCAGTCTCTGTCCCATCGGCCTGTATTTCTATTTCTCAAGTCTCTATTCCATCTACTGTGTTTCTATTTCTCCAGCCTCTGTCCCATCCACCTGTATTTCTATTTCTCCAGTCTCTGTCCCATCCACCTGTGTTTCTATTTCTCCAGCCTCTGTCCCATCCACCTGTATTTCTATTTCTCCAGTCTCTGTCCCATCCACCTGTATTTCTATTTCTCCAGTCTCTGTCCCATCGGCCTGTATTTCTATTTCTCAAGTCTCTATTCCATCTACCTGTGTTTCTATTTCTCCAGCCTCTGTCCCATCCACCTGTATTTCTATTTCTCCAGTCTCTATCCCATCCACCTGTGTTTCTATTTCTCCAGTCTCTGTCACATCTACATGTGTTTCTTTTCTCCAGTCTCTGTCCCATCTACATGTGTTTCTATTTCTCCAGTCTCTATCCCATCCACCTGTGTTTCTATTTCTCCAGTCTCTGTCCCATCCACCTGTGTTTCTATTTCTCTAGTCTCTGTCCCATCCACCTGTGTTTCTATTTCTCCAGTCTCTGTCCCATCCACCTGTGTTTCTATTTCTCCAGTCTCTGTCCCATCCACCTGTGTTTCTATTTCTCCAGTCTCTGTCCCATCCACCTGTGTTTCTATTTCTCCAATCTCTGTCCCATCCACCCGTGTTTCTATTTCTCCAGTCTCTATCCCATCCACCTGTGTTTCTATTTCTCTAGTCTCTGTCCCATCCACCTGTGTTTCTATTTCTCTAGTCTCTGTCCCATCCACCTGTGTTTCTATTTCTCCAGTCTCTGTCCCATTCACCTGTGTTTCTATTTCTGCAGTCTCTGTCCCATCAGCCTGTATTTCTATTTCTCAAGTCTCTATCCCATCTACCTGTGTTTCTATTTCTCCAGTCTCTGTCCCATCTACATGTGTTTCTATTTCTCCAGTCTCTGTCCCATCTACATGTGTTTCTATTTCTCCAGTCTCTGTCCCATCTACATGTGTTTCTTTTTCTCCAGTCTCTGTCCCATCTACCTGTGTTTCTATTTCTCTAGTCTCTGTCCCATCTACCTGTGTTTCCATTTCTTTTTGCAAAAGACACAATTTTACCATCAAATTCTACACGTAATGATGTAATTTTGCTATACAACATATCCTCGAGAGCTTATATCAAGGCATGAGCCATCTAGGGAATAGCGCTACACAACACAGCTTCTCCTCAAAACTCACAGTTTGGATGGACATAAAAAGAAGTATCTGGGAGTGCGCTCATTTGAATCAGTTTTGCCTTCTTTATAGAACAATTTATCTCAGACACTGAGTGAGTCTGGGTCAAGAGAATCTTTTAAAAAGAACTTTAGAGACCTTTCTCTTTGGCTAATACATCTGCCATTGAAAGTCACACCAAGAGCGCCTTGAGCATGATAATTTAATAGTATGGATAGAAGCGCTATAAGAAGTGCACATTCTTATCTTATCTTATTATGTTGACTTTATGTTTTGTTCAATTTAAGTCTCAATATGATTAGGGCTGTCGAAATCCCTTGTCTAATAAAATAGTTTTTTTTCAACTTTAGTTTCATTACTCGTATTCATTTTTCTTTGTGTACGTGTGTGTCTATGAACAATTCTCGACATATAGAAGGCAAGAACTGCCCACGGTCGAACAAAAAATGGTTGTCTTGAGGCAAAAGGGATTCTAGTATCTTGGGTAGTATGGGTAGTCTATATTAGTAACAAGGAAATGGGAAGGGAGGGGAGAAACAACGTCAGCAAAAAGAGTTAACAATAGAAATGCAACAGATGGGGGTCTAGGGTGGAGGAAGCGAGGGAGCGGGTGTCTGGTGTGGTGGCTATAATATTGATAACAATAATTCCAATGGACCGGTCACGTTGAATTATTCAAAAGATTACCCAGAATCCCCCAGGATGGTGTAACTGAACAACTGTTGGACTTTTCAGTTAGTGAGTGAGTGCATAATTAATGGCTTGCTGTAACACTTCTTGAAACTTTTCTCTCCAAACACGTGACCGTCATTACGCGTGTTCTTGCTGTCAAGCCTCTTCACCAAACCCTTCACCAACCTCTTTACCTACCCCTTTACCGAACCCTTCACCAACTCCTACACAAAACACTTCACCAACCCCTTCACCAACTCCTTTACCACCCTCTCACCAACCCCTTCACAAACTCCTTCATCAACATTTTTCTTTAACCCCTTCACCAACCCCTTCACCAACCCCTTCACTAAGCACTTTACCAACCTTTTTACCAAATCCTTTACCAACCCCTTCACCAACCCCTTTACCAACCCCTTCACCAACCTCTTCACCAACCCCTTCACCAACCTCTTCACCAACCCCTTCACAAACTCCTTCATCAACACCTTCACCAACTCCTTCACCAAACCCTTCACCACCCCTCACCAACCCCTTCACAAACTCCTTCATCAACACCTTCACCAACTCCTTCACCAAACCCTTCACCACCCCTTCACCAACCCCTTTACCAACCCCTTCACTAAGCACTTTACCAACCTTTTTACCAACTCCTTTACCAACCCCTTCACCAACCCCTTTACCAACCCCTTCACCAACCGCTTCACCAACCCCTTCACCAACCTCTTTCCCAACCCCTTCACAAACTCCTTCACCGAACCCTTCACCACCCCCTCACCAACCCCTTCCCAAACTCCTTCATCAACACCTTTCTTTAACTCCTTCACAAACCCCTTTACCAACCCCTTCACCAACATCCACCAACTCCTTCACCACCCCCTCACCAAACACTTCACCAACCCCTTCACCAATCTCTTCACCAACACCTGAGAGTTTGGGCATTATTTATTTATCGCGGGAAGTGAGATTATAGACATCAGCTACGTTGGGTTAAGGCTATTGCAAGGATCAATTCATATATTTCATCCAAATATTCTGAATTATAATTCTTCCAAATGAGCGATTTACGCATGGAATGGGTTATCTGAACTAGCATTGGACTTCATTTAAAGCTCTTTTGAAAATGCAAGACAAGGCTTAAACTTCGGATCAGCGTATATAATCTTGTAGTTGTATTTGGAATGCAAAGTACCTCTGTCCAGTGGCGTAACTGTGAAAAATGGCAACTTGGGCGCATGGGGGCGCCAGGGCCTCCGTGTTGAAATAGGCGCCTGTTTAGAATATTCTTTTTCATTTATAAGTAAGACAAGGTACGTAAAAGTTAAGAAAATGTCACGCTAAGGCCTATCGCAACTTTTGCGCCCCAGGCGGCAGACCCCCGCGCCCCTCCCTCCTCTAGTCACACAACTGCCTCTGTCTTGACGGTCTCCTGCCAGACTGTTCAATTCTACCCAGATAGTACGTGCACTATTGACTTACTTCGTAACTATGAGGTGATCTCTGCGCAGCTGACCCTTGGGGAATGTTTAGAGTTAATACGAGTTTAAATAGGACCAGCTGTAATGTTTTAATTCTTAGTTTACTCTCATGTACTTGAACAGACTGGAGAAGTATGCTATTAACCCTTTGTGCACCGAGCGCAAGTTTAAAACATTACCACCGCTTTTCCTTCTTGTATAATTGACCATACCCTAAATTAGTGTTGCCAAAAAAAAAAGAAAACAAAAGAAGCTCAATACACTATTATAATAGTGTCACGAGTGACGTCATTCAGGGGGCTCTTTTCACAAAAGTTTTACGATTAGTGCCTTCTAGGAGAGTGGATCAAAAATTGTGTTCATGTAACATATTTTTTCGGATTATCGTTTTTAATTACCCCATATCTCAATAAAAAAAAAACCCAACCATTATCGTCATTGTTTTCATTCGGAGCTCTTTAACGAGATTTAGAAGGATGGGAAGGTGAGGGGAAGGTGAGGGGAAGGCGAGGGGAAAATTCTGCCATAACGTAAAATTGTATGCGGACACACCCGCTCCTCACCACACCTCCAACCACGCAGTGCTATGTGCTATGTACCACACCTCCAACCACGCAGTGCTATGTGCTATGTACCACACCTCCAACCACGCAGTGCTATGTGCTATGTACCACACCTCCAACCACGCAGTGCTATGTGCTATGTACCACACCTCCAACCACGCAGTGCTATGTGCTATGTACCACACCTCCAACCACGCAGTGCTATGTGCTATGTACCACACCTCCAACCACGCAGTGCTATGTGCTATGTACCACACCTCCAACCACGCAGTGCTATGTGCTACTTATTTGAAACTACTATTCTGAAATAAGTTACATGTTACTATACTGGTGGCCATGCCTTTAAAAGGGTATATTTCTGATGACCGCCAAATGTATCGCAATATTTGAGTGTCAAACCAGTTAATAGCTTAAAACTATAAATGGTTCTAGACTGAAAGATTTCATAAAACCATTTCAGTGAACACTATTAGATTATTATACAGAGTTTAAAACATGTATATATTCTAAATTATATATATGTAATACTTATATAGACCCGCCCTTGTCTGCAATAAGTGTAGGCCTACTTGTTATATTTGAGCCTTATAGAGACCGTATACTGTCTGCAATGACTGTCTGTAAAATGATTTTTTTTCTTTAAAAAAAAAAACGAAACTGAAGAGCTCTCCCTCCGTCTATTGACGCCATTACTCGGTATTGATTGGCTGAATATTTCAAGACTTGACAGAAAGGGGAACAAGATATCCGGAAGTGGGAGTTTGAGCACGCGCCAGAAACGCATTGTTAGAGTCTATTTCTGTACATCTTATATAGTGAATTTGTTTTAGTGTTAATTTGGGGCTGAACTACAGTTTTTTTGCCGATTGCTGAATAACACAGAACTATATTATATTATAGATGCAAGAATAAATTATTAATATATAGGCCTATTGTACCTTCAGCCTCATATAATACGTTGACAGACCAATGTAACATAACTTCGTTGACAGACTAATGTAACATAACTTCGTGGTGTGTAGCAGTTGGTTTCCGCTCTTCACCTATCAAGTGCAATAAAACCATCATTTTTTTTTGCTTTGATGTTCATTTTTATAACGATCTCTAACACCTACCACCATCTGTCGTAACGTTACGTCCCTATGAAAACCAACAACAATAATAAACAAACAATAAAGAAAAACAAACACCATCCTAACAACAGAGGTAGGCGCAAGGCTTGATCTTTACGTGTTAATGAGATTTGATCAGGTGTAAACAAAATTTTAACCATGAAACTAGATGTGTTGTTATACCAAGCCGCTAACAAAAAAGACAAGTTTCTACTTGCGATCCTTCGCTTTGATGACATTCATGTTTTAGTATTCCTCCTCCCTTCGTCTGCCATCCGTCTGCCCTCTGTCAGCCCGTACACCAATAACAGTTTTCTGTCTGTTTCCAGATGACTGAAACGTCGTCGCCACACTGCGACCTGGCCAAGTTGTGCAGACTTCCGCGGTGGGGCAACTAAACTTGATTAGTGGCACTTTAGACTGGTTTTCTTGATGTTTGGCTTAACACTTAGACAGTTGGTGCCAGATACAGGAGGGAGTAGTGTGGGTAAGAAGGACTTTGCTGAAAGCCCAGGGTAGGTGATAAAAGATAGAATTACCAGTCTAGAACAAGCATGGTAGTCAGATCCTGGCATTGTTTCAGCCCTGGAGATTTAATCTGTTGTGGGTGAGATTCTCAGAAATGATCAATGGAAAGTGAGTTACCAGACTCTTGCCATACAAACTTAATAATTACAAGTTTTTTAAAAAAATCATTGTTTTTTTAGCTTTAATATAAACGGTAGTCAAAACACATACATTTATTTTAGATTCCAACTGTTAGTTTGTTACTATGTATATAAGTTATTATATTGTCACACACAAGTTTACGTAACTAACGTATATTAATAAAATATAAAAAGCATCGAACCCCAAACAAAAATAAAACATGCAGATAATATAGTGCTTCAACGTGAAGTGTGGATGGTAGGGAGAAGTGTGGATGGTAGGGAGAAGTGTGGATGGTAGGGAGAAGTGTGGATGGTAGGGAGAAGTGTGGATGGTAGGGAGAAGTGTGGATGGTAGGGAGAAGTGTGGATGGTAGGGAGAAGTGTGGATGGTAGGGAGAAGTGTGGATGGTAGGGAGAAGTGTGGATGGTAGGGAGAAGTGTGGATGGTAGGGAGAAGTGTGGATGGTAGGGAGAAGTGTGGATGGTAGGGAGAAGTGTGGATGGTAGGGAGAAGAAATAACCCATTAAGGTTGTACAAATTGCTGCAATTTTTTGTGTGTCTTATTTCTTGATGCAACAGTTTGTGTAGGGAGAAGTGTGGATGGTAGGGAGAAGTGTGGATGGTAGGGAGAAGTGTGGATGGTTGGGAGAAGAAATAACCCATTAAGGTTGTACAAATTGCTGCAATTTTTTGTGTGTCTTATTTCTTGATGCAACAGTTTGTGTGTCTTATTTCTTGATGCAACAGTTTGTCTTATTGCTTGATGCAATAGTTGGTGTGCCTTATTTCTTGCTGTTACTGTTGGTGTGTCTTGTTTCTTGCTGCGACTGTTGGTGTGTCTTGTTTCTTGCTGCGACTGTTTGTGTGTCTTATTTCTTGATGCAACTGTTTGTCTTATTGCTTGATGCAATAGTTGGTGTGCCTTATTTCTTGCTGTAACTGTTGGTGTGTCTTGTTTCTTGCTGCGACTGTTGGTGTGTCTTGTTTCTTGCTGCGACTGTTTGTGTGTTTTATTTCTTGATGCAACTGTTTGTCTTATTGCTTGATGCAATAGTTGGTGTGCCTTATTTCTTGCTGTTACTGTTGGTGTGTCTTGTTTCTTGCTGCGACTGTTGGTGTGTCTTGTTTCTTGCTGCGACTGTTTGTGTGTTTTATTTCTTGATGCAACTATTTGTCTTATTGCTTGATGCAATAGTTGGTGTGCCTTATTTCTTGCTGTTACTGTTGGTGTGTCTTGTTTCTTGCTGCGACTGTTGGTGTGTCTTGTTTCTTGCTGCAACTGTTTGTGTGTCTTATTTCTTGAAGCAACTGTTTGTCTTATTGCTTGATGCAATAGTTGGTGTGCCTTATTTCTTGCTGTAACTATTGGTGTGTCTTGTTTCTTGCTGCGACTGTTTGTGTGTCTTATTTCTTGATGCAATAGTTGGTGTGTTTTATTTCTTGCTGCTACTGTTGGTGTGTCTTGTTTCTTGCTGCAATTGTTGGTGTGTCTTATTTCTTGCGGCAACAATTTGTGTGTCTTTTTTCTTGCTTCATTTGCTTATGTGTCTCCATTCTTGCAAGTAGCATATATTCTATCTTCAGCCAATCAGCCGAGCGAGGAGAAAAAAAAAGGTTTGATTGGTTCTCTTACGGTACTTTCGATTATTTCTAAAATATTAAGTTTTATCATTTCTTTCGTCCTTCTTTTTTGTAATCTCGTGAATTAAAAACTTTATCAAATAATTTGCGCACAAGGGACGCAACAATCTTCGCTTTAATTAGATCCAAGTGCTCTTAAAAGTTTCGATCAAATTGCAAAAAATTATTTTTTTCCTCACCGCCCCCCCTACTCAACTAAATCAAAATTAACAACAACATCATGAAAATAAAATTTATTAACTAACCCACGCTAACAGAATCAAATCCAAACACAATTTACCATTGCAACCAAAAATAATAAAACCAAACCGATGACATTTTGGCGACTATAACCCTGGAAGTCACTCAGAATAACTTGCAGTGCTTTCCCCTTGGCCGTGATTATAGTTTCTAGACTATAGGGTCTAGATGAAATGACGTAGATCTAATTTTCTTTATTCTTCTTTTATTTTCTTTCTTTTTTCTTTCTGTTGCAAAAGACAGATATATGTGATTGTAAGAGACAATGGGGGAAACAAGGAAACCTTGCAGGTGGTGATGACGTCTAGCTGTGAATGTTGCAGAATTCTCTGATGTCAAATGGTTGCCTCAAACCAACTGTAATTGCGGTTACGTATGCCGCTGGAGAAGTGGGTAGCTGATGGCTGGTGGCGGAGTGGGAGTAAGGGGTTGGGTGAAGTGTAATTACGGTTGCTGGGGAAACCTTTCATGACGTGAAAACAAATGGCAATAGTAGAAAGAGATAAGTGTCAGGGTTTCAGGTATATAATGGTATCAGCACACACGCACAAACACAGTGTGGGTCAGGACAAAAAAATCATTGACCATCATCAGCACAATAAACAATACCATCACCTGCACAATAAACAATACCATCACCTACACCATAAACAATACCATCACCTGCACCATAAACAATACCATCACCTGCACCATGAACAATACCATCACCTGCACCAGAAACAATACCATCACCTGCACCATAAACAATACCATCACCTGCACCATAAACAATACCATCACCTGCACCAGAAACAATACCATCACCTGCACCAGAAACAATACCATCACCTGCACAATAAACAATACCATCACCTGCACCAGAAACAATACCATCACCTGCACCATAAACAATACCACCAGTAAGAGCACCAGAAACAAGTTCTACAACACTAAAGAGGTACATAAAATAAATTAAACTTTTTTTTACATCTCAATTTGAAAGAGACATTGATGCATTTAATAGTTTAGTGGGGAAAGGTTGGAAATTTAACAGCTTTAGGAATGAAATGTTGGCGATTTTGACAAGTTCAGATATGAAATATTGACAAGTCAACGATTTCAGTGAGGAAAAGTTGGCCAGTTAAAACTAGTTTTTAAGTCGAGAAGGTTAGACCTACAATTTAACTCATTTGGGCGGAGTGGGTTAGTGACTTATCGAGTTTATGTGTAAGAATATGGCGTGGCAGAGTTTGTAGATGATACGTTGGTCGTCTAACGAGTTGAAACGAGGATGTAGAATAATGTAGATGAAAAGTTGGTGGCGTGTCAGAGCCTCGATTGTGATTGGTTTTTTTATTTACTTACATAAATTACGATAATAATAATTGTGTTACAATAATACCAGATGACATTGTGATGTTCCTGACAAAGATCCTTTGTTGTTTTTCTTTTTGCTGTGTTCAGTTTTCTAGCTTTTTGTTTCTCTATTTTTTTTGTAAGACCCTCAAGACTGATAACTTTGTGCAGTAATTTCTCTGGCTAAAACTCTAATGAAAGCATTGCACACGTGCAAGTGATTTATGAAACATAAACCTATGTAAACACGGACTCGTGACGTCATCGCTCATTAGGCCACACCCACTCGTTTCCTCATTATCCTTACAGCCAAGCTAAGGAGATATATATATATATATATATATATATATATATATATATATATATATATATATATATATATTCAGAGTTGACAAATGGTATTTTCTAAAACTAGAGTGAATTGACTGAAACTTTCCATCAAACTAGATTAGACAAGCCTTGTCTACAAGTTAAAAGTGGTTTAAAAGCTGTTTATTATTCAAATGATCTCAATCCTGTTAAGCCGGCTCTAAAATTCTAAATCTCTAAAAGTCTGTTCGATCTACTGGGGATTACTGTTCACTGTGTGTGTGTGTTGCTTTAGGGGATGGTGGTGGGGGGGGGGGTGATCACATATAGCGATAAGAGAACTGGCCAAAACTAATAACATCAACTTTACACAAATATACAAATATAACACATGTTTAATTGATTGAATAAAAGCTGAATTTTAAACCTAATTGTCAACTGTTAAATCGACAGACAAAATTATGAAATCTTTTAGCTTTCACCATGAGTCAAAATAAAATAAAAGTATTTTTGTTACAGGTGTCTTCAATCCGGAAATTCAATTCTGGCAGTGATCAGAAGAACATTGATCTTAGCCCGTAGTCCATCGGCTTGCTACTTAGTCTATATAGATCTACTGCTTTAACACAACTCAAACATGTTTCTTTCATCATTAGAATAATCTTACACCTGACATATGGGTTTCTATTGCAAATTGTCACAAACGCTTAAAAAAATCTCATTGAACAAGTAGCATTTTATAGTTCAACTTCGGTTCTCATGCATACTGAGAATTGTTTTAAATTACTCATTTAATATCTGTGATAAATATCAGAGCATCTCTTTTCATTCCTACCAAGTTTCTTAATTTTCTCCTCTTTGTACTCTGTTTTATTTTAATCCTCTTTGTACTCTGTTTTATTTTAATCCTCTTTGTACTCTGTTTTATTTTAATTCTCTTTGTACTCTGTTTTATTTTAATCCTCTTTGTACTCTGTTTTATTTTAATTCTCTTTGTATTTGTTTCTACTTAACTCTGTCCATTATGGTTTTCTTTTTCACAACTTCTATTAATTCTTTCTTTTCTTTTTCTAAGTTTTTCTTTTTCTTACTCGCTAACTTTCCATCTCTACGCCTGCGTCTAACTACAACTCTCGCTCTTCCAATCTCTTTATCTTTAAACTACAATGTATATGTTGATATACGTGTCTTTATTCATAGTTTTAAGCAATTCGATGCGTATAGCCTTGACTTTTTCAAACTAAATAACATTTAGTGAGAAAATCAGCCAACACATCAACAGCACATAGCGAAGAAATGGGCCAACACATCTACCGCTTTATACTTAGAAACATTGTCAACGATTCTACATTATAACATGAACAAAGGTGCCAACACGGAAACAGCATATGGCGGGTAAATGTGCTGTTCTATAGCAAAATACTGAGAAATGTGCCATCTGATCTACAGCAAAATACCGAGAAATGTGCCAACTGATCTGCATCATAAGACAAAGAAATCTGCCTCAACATCCAAACCACATAGCGATACCTTAATCTTGCTATTTCTCTTGAAACATACCTGCACCCTTCACACTTTTTCTCTCTAAGTACCCCATCCACCATCAACCATCCACAAAACTGAGGTGTAGAAAAGGTGAGATAAAAAAAAAACTGAGAGACTAGGCAAATGCCAAATACTTCCCTAGAATAATGTTTGATTTCCTGAAATACCTCGAGTCTGTTAACGTCGTGTGAAGTCTTGTTTAACAAAACACACCGGTAGGCGATAAGTGTCTTCAAAATGTTACACTACTAGTCTACATAGCATTCACTGATTAGGTTATGGTAGATAATTTTCATTGCTGAAGGTATAACACTATTTAGCATTCAAGCCATTATCTCAAAATAAATGAATTATCAAATTTGTTAAACGTTGACATGTTTTTATTTTAGTGGTACGTGTGGATTTACGTGTTGTTTGTATGGATGTGTTTGTATGATGTGTTTGTATGGATGTGTTCTTATGGATGTGTTTGTATGGATGTGTTTGTATGATGTGTTTGCATGGATGTCTTCGTATGGATGTGTTTGTATGGATGTGTTTGCATGGATATGTTTATATGGATATGGATGTATGGATATGTTTGTATGGATTTGTTTGTATGAATGTGTTTGTATGGATAAATTGGTATATATATTTTTGTATGGATGTGTTTTCATAGATATAAGATATATATATTTTCTATACTACTTAGAATTACTAGAACTAGAATTTATTCGCAACATTAGAAATACTACCAAAATCTCAGTGCCATAACCCCAGGATCCAAAGCTAAATCTACGCACTATGTGTCCAGATCCATTGTGAATCAAAAGACTTCTAAGTATCCAGATCTCCAATGTCCGAGTCTTAAGCTGTGCTCACCAGATCTCCTGGAAATCCCTTCTATTAACCCTAAGGTTAGGAGCGTCATGTGTTCAAATCTCGCTCATCGATTCCTCGTGTTGATTTGGAAGCTTGAAGGTTTCTACTGAAGATGGATTCAGCTTGGCTTTCTGTGTTCAGCCTATTTGATCCTAATGTAGAAATGCTGTTACTTGGGCTGTTGGCCGATACAGAACAAACTCACAGAGCAATGCTCACAGGATTATTTTTAAATCTACTTGAGTCATTTTTTATTTTTGAATATATAACAATTTGCTTCTGTTTCTCGGCCTATTATTTTTTTATATTTTCTTTTGCGCTACCAAATTATTGATGATTGGTGACTTACATTTATTTTGAACATATTTTGAACTTATTTTAAGGTCATTTTGAACTTGATTTTGATATGATTTTCAACATAATGTTAACTTTAAAAAAAATGTATAATTTTTTTTTAACTACTTTTGAACTTTTTCTGAACTTATAATTAGGTAATTGTCAAATTATTCTCATGGTATTTTGAACTGTAAAAAAATATTTGTTTCAAGGGATTTGTTGTCTTTAATAATACCATTGTCGGTTATATTTAACTTTTGGTAGTGGATTGGAAACTTGGCTTATATAGTTAGACATACCATTAGAACAATAGAAAATAAATACGAACGTTGAACAATAGAATAGACAAATTAGAAGAATGGAACTAGACAATAGTTTAGAATGCAGAATGATACTTTTAAGGAAATACAAACTAAAGATTTCTTAAACTTGAGTTGTTCTGGTCTCTAAAGATTTCTTAAACTTGAATTGTTCTGGTCTCTAAAGATCTCTTAAACTTGAGTTGTTCTGGTCTCTAAAGATTTCGCTCATTTCGCTTGCAAGCATTACGATGTGAATATACTGTCTTTGGTTCATTTTTTTTAATTACATAAGATACTTCAAAAAATCTTAAGTAAGAAAGGTGCGACTATAATGTTTGAAAAAAAAAGTGTTTTCAAGTTGTAATAGCGTCTTGAGAGTTGAGAGCATTGAGTTGTTTAGACACAGAATCGTAACCTATCTATCTAAAGAATAAATGATATTAACAGCCTTGGAATATCAGTATGTAATTATGTGTTAATAGATCTAAGTATGTGTGTGTGTATTTTAGTGTGTATGTTAGTGTGTGTCTGAATATACACTTGTTTTGAAGATCATAACGGTGAGCATGTGTAACAAAGAGTATTGCTTTACATGTATAGGAATCGGGTAACAGTTTTATTTCTGTTAATTTCTTTAACGATATATATATGGAACGGATAAAGCGGGCTCATTCCATTGACGAAATAGTAAGCTTGTAGTTAACACTGTTTCCAGTATTTTCAGGGGCTGCGTGGGTGGAACTAAGGCCACATAATTGTTTAATGATAGTTTTTCAAGCCTTAGTTCGTGATAGGTCAAAGCAGAGATTACCCCCCGAGGGTGGAGGAGAGACGGAGGGGATAAAGGAATACAGCTCACCCAGTTAGGTTGATAAAATCGTAGGCAAATCCCAGGAATCGATTGGTTGGAATGAATAGCTTCAGTGATACCTGATGAATGGAATTGGGAAGATAAAGAAAACATGCTACAGTTAATAGGGGCACAGAAATGTCTAATAGCCTTGACATAGGATACAGATATGTAGTTGTAAATCTCGAAATGTCAACAAATGACCTTTGAACTCTTGCACAAACATGCACTTGTTTAAACTAATTGCAAGCCAATCATGAAATACATATAGTAGAACTATCTGACAACGTTTTGTTTACGTTTGAGCACGAGGGGATTGTGTAGAAGGGACAAAGTGTAGGCGATCTCAGGCAGAGAACTAAGAGTTAGTAAAGCCGAGAAATTTATTTTTAGTAAGAATAAAGCTATGAGATATGAAACAAAAACTGAACTCTGACCTGGAGTTATCAATATATTGCTTTTGCAAGTAAGAAAAGCGCGTAATACCAACGTTTGAATGCATTAAGTTCCCTTCCATGCTCAAGAGAATATATATATATATATATATATATATATATATATATATATATATATATATATTATGTATTTGTATATATAATACACGTAAAGCCTATTTATCTATCTATCTATTTATCTATCTATCTATCTATCTATCTATCTATCTATCTATCTATCTATCTATATATATATATATCTAACCCTCTTACTGTGTATATGTCTATATATAGTTATCTGTTATTAATTTATCGAGATATCTATTGATCTGTTCTACACAAAACCATGTAACTACACAATATTCCTAAATATAAGAATTAGTTAGTGGTCAATGGGTCACCTATTAAAACTAAAACAAAGCCTGACCTCTTCATAACCTATAACCCCCCCCCCCACACACACACACACAAAACCCCTAGCTCTCCAGACATAAAACCTTACATCCTATCCCAGTCTACTATTTAGCCTCTTTCCCTGGCTCCAGATTTGTGTAACCTTGACATTTCCAGGAGAGCTATACTCAGTCCCTGGCACCAAAAGACCTTGCCTTATACCCCCTTTGTTCGCTCCCCCTGGGGAAATGCCAGCTATTAACCTATTTCGGTAAATCGTTTGATCCAGTCGACAGCTACCAGGTCTTTCTTTACTCTTGTCTTTCTTTCTTTACTCTTGTCTTTCTTTACTCTTGTCTTTCTTTCTTTACTCTTGTCTTTCTTTACTCTTGTCTTTCTTTCTTTACTCTTGTCTTTCTTTACTCTTGTCTTTCTTTCTTTACTCTTGTCTTTCTTTCTTTACTCTTGTCTTTCTTTCTTTACTCTTGTCTTTCTTTACTCTTGTCTTTCTTTCTTTACTCTTGTCTTTCTTTACTCTTGTCTTTCTTTACTCTTGTCTTTCTTTTTTTACTCTTGTCTTTCTTTACTCTTGTCTTTCTTTCTTTACTCTTGTCTTTCTTTACTCTTGTCTTTCTCTACTCTTGTCTTTCTTTCTTTACTCTTGTCTTTCTTTCTTTACTCTTGTCTTTCTTTACTCTTGTCTTTCTTTCTTTACTCTTGTCTTTCTTTCTTTACTCTTGTCTTTCTTTACTCTTGTCTTTCTTTCTTTACTCTTGTCTTTCTTTCTTTACTCTTGTCTTTCTTTACTCTTGTCTTTCTTTCTTTACTCTTGTCTTTCTTTACTCTTGTCTTTCTTTCTTTACTCTTGTGTTATGGCCCTCTTTATGATTGACTATTATTACGACTCGTTAAATCGGATTCAATGAATATAGTTGTATCTTTATTAGAAGTCTCTAGATTCTGCTAATCTGTAGCCCAAGCTAGGGGTTCCTTGACTGACAGGTCTGTGCAGTAATGTAGTTATATTCGTGATAATTATCTTCAACACCTTTCTCAACAATGATAGATCAAATAACTCCAGTTGTTGAATAAACAATTTTATTTAAATTGTAGACTCAATATAAACGATCAATAAATCTCATCAACTGATGGTAACATAAGTATTTCAACAAAATGACATTATATGTACAAGTATTAATATAGCGACTTCTCTCTACAAACGTTTAAACTGAACTCACTTTAAGGAGGTCGGAACTTTTCAAAGAAAACTATCATCGAAGATTCTACAGGATCTTAATACGCATTTTAACCTCTTTCTCTATAATTACTACGATCCAGAATTATCCTCCAATTTCCACGGGGTTGGACGAATTATTTTATTTAAACTGCCCTCAGGGCACAAAGGTCAAACCTTGGTCGCTTTGGACTCTGATACGCACTTGTTAAGAGGTCAATGCCTTACTACGTCATTCATTTATGACCTATATTCGTAACACGACCACCCTTAAAAAGTTTTATAATTATTTCTTTTACATTTTACAATACAAAAAAATGTTAATTTTAAGGAATAATTATAAAAGAAAATATTCCGGGGAAAACAATACAGTTCAATTGGCTATCCCAATAATTCAATCGAACTGATAACAATAACATATAATATATGTAATATAAGTTCATCTTATCAAATGGCTTAACTACAGTCATTCAATCATTCAATTTTTAATTCAAAACAATGGACAATTAAATTGTTTATCTAAATCGTGTATACAAGAAAAATACATAGGGTTAACTATTATACAATTTAATGAACATTCCACTGTAATAAAAACTCTCGCGTCCATTTAATTATAACTAATATCTTTTACATTTGTAATCAAACAACAAAAGAAAAAATCACTTAATGTCTATGCAGACACGACTTATTTTTTCATAAGGAGAAAAAAAAACAAACGCTCTGATAGAACACATACTAGGCCTAACTCAATTACAAAACAAAAAAAATACTAGCACTGACCTAATTTCACTTTACAACAAAAAATATTATTGCTTCGACAGTATTTTTTTTTTCATGTTTGTAGCCTGTAGGCTGACTAACATTAGACAACTGTCTGTGACGCGACACAGAAATTGAGGTCAATTCCGCACTCTCTCTCTCTCTCTTTTTTTTTTCTCTCTCATTCCCAATTGATTCTAAACAATGTTTACATGGCCTATGCAAATTTTTACCTCATCACAGCCTAGGTAAAAAAAATTGCTACGCGATTAAATAGTTATCGTATTAAATGAGCATTCTTTAACAACTATCATCTCAAAATCAAATTCATGTTTGTTATTTTAAGCATTAAACATAGTCTGTTCACGAATTAAAATAGTTTATAGACAATTTCATTAAAAATATTTCAATCTTTCATTTTACCATGACCTTTCGACGTCATTATTTTCTTTTTAAAAGAGTTCACATTGAAACATTCTATCTTTCATGCAGACATGGATTTACTTGAAACAAATTTGGTTAATTTACTTAATTAACTATCAATCAAAGCAGATTATATTATCTTCATACAATCTTAGTACTACACAGTAAGTACTTATTTTCTTTAGATTACATCAAAGACATTTCAAATACAATATTATTGAAGTACAAAAGATAAAAGATTAGAATTTAAAGAGCATAGACTATATTTTTTTCAGACAGAAATCAATTTAACAATTTTTACAAAACAATTTCTGGTCTGAATGGTTCCATCTCCCAGCTTTTCAGTTATGGTAAGGTTGGAATCCATTGCTCTTTTCCATGTTCCACAAAGGTTTTATTCATTATTCATAGATTCTAGGTTCTCCTGTTCCTCACAGTGTTCAGGTCTACCCAGTCTTTTGATTGTCAGTATAATTCATTCAATCTATTTTAACTAATACAAAAAAAAAATAGATTAGTTTTACAATCGGGAAAGATAGTCAGCAATTACGTTTTTTTTCCCATTCAGATGGCGTATCTCAATGCGATATGCCTGTAAAAAGAGGGACCATCTCAATATTCGCTGATTTACAGTGATTTTGGATAAAAAAACTAAGGGATTGTGATCACAATAGATAACCACAGGATGTGGTGATCCACTGATGTAAAAATCAAACTGTTTAAGGGATTTTATAATTCCTAAAAGTTCTTTTTCAATCGTACTATAATTGACTTGATGTTTATTAAACTTTTGGGAATAATAACAAATAGGATGGTCAATTTCATTCTTGTCCTTTTGATAAAGAACAGAACCCATCCCAACATTTGAAGCATCCACCATCATAAAAAAGGGATCTTCAAATGAAGGTGAAGTTAATACTGGTGCATGTGATAGAATCAATTTGATCTGTTCAATTGCTTCATCACACTCAGGGGTCCATTTAAAATTTACATTCTTTTTCAAAAGATCTGTCAATGGACTTGCAATCACTGAAAAATTGGGACAAAACTTTCTATAATACCAGGCCATTCCGAGAAAAGCCCTAATTTGTTTCCGGTTGGTTGGGGCGGATACCTTTTTTATTGCCTCTATTTTTGCATCAACAGGTTTTACTTGACCGTTTCCTACTACATGTCCTAAATATTCCACAGTGGCATGGGCAAAATGACTTTTAGCCAGATTAATGGTAAGGTTAGCCATCCTAAGCTTCTCAAAAAGTGCTCTGATTTGTAGAACATGGTTTTCAAAAGTGTCACTATATACCACTATGTCATCAAGATAGGCCTGACAGTTGGGAATTCCCCTAATGATATGATTTATTAACTTCTGAAAACATGCTGGGGCATTTTTCATGCCAAAGGGCATCACTTTGTACTTATAAAGGCCATCAGGAGTAACAAAGGTGGATACTTCCTGTGCCCTGGGACTAAGAGGAACCTGCCAATAACCAGTGAGAAGATCTATTTTTGTCATATATTTGGCATTCCCTATCCTATCAATTAGATCATCCACCCTTGGGGTTGGATAAGAATCAGTTTTAGTGACTGCGTTTACCTTCCTAAAGTCAGTACAGAACCTGACAGTGTTATCTGACTTTGGAACTAAAACTATAGGGGAACACCAGTCACTATTACTAGGGACTATCATTCCATTTTCTAACATATATGATATCTCTTTTCTCACCAATTCCAGATGAATTGGATTGATTCGATAAGGATGTTGCCTTATGGGCTTAGTATCTTCTAATATCACATCATGTTCTATCAGGTTTGTCTGACCAGGAATATCCCGAAACAATAAGGGATAATCTCTAATGACCTCTTTGATCACTGCCTTTTCTGGTTTAGGTAAGTGACTCAATTTGTTATCCAAATTGCTTAGAACAGTAGAGTTTTGGAGTTTACTACCAGTAAACTTATCTTGTAGCTCATCCTGAACTTCAGGCTTAATTTGGACAATTGGGGTCATTATTCTAACATTCTCAATTTTTTTTCCTTCAGGTTTCTGAAAGTAAGGTTTCATCATGTTTACATGACATAGTCTTTTTGTCTTTCTCCTCTCAGGGGTTTTCACTAAATAGTTTACATCATTGATTTTTTTTTCTACCTCATAAGGACCAAAATATTTGGCACTTAAAGGCTGACCTGGAGAAGGCAGAAACACTAATACCTTATCTCCTGGGTCAAAAATTCTTTTTTTAGATTTTTTGTCATAGCACAATTTCATCTGCCTTTGGGCAGTGGACAAATTTTTTCTAACAAAATCAAAGGTGTTAAATAAACGATTTTTGTACTTATCTATGTATTTTATCAGTCCAGGGGGATCCGATTCGGTCATCCACGCTTCTTGAAGTAATTTGAGTGGTCCTCGAACAGTATGTCCAAAGATTAGCTCGAATGGGCTAAATCCAAGGGACTCCTGTACAGCTTCCCTGGCAGCAAACAGTACCAAAGGCAGCCCTTTGTCCCAGTCCTTCTGGTACTCAAGACAATAGGTTTTCAACATCGTCTTCATTGTCTGATGGAATCTCTCCAAGGCTCCTTGACTCTCTGGGTGGTAGGCAGTGGAAGTTCTATGCTCCACGCATAGGGTCTTAAGAGCTTGACTGAATAATTTCGAGGTAAAGTTAGTACCCCGGTCTGTCTGTACGGATTTAGGCAACCCATATCTAGTGAAGAATTCAGTCAGACTCTCAGCAATCTTCTCCGCAGTGATGCTCCTCAAGGGGATGGCCTCTGGATAACGTGTAGACGAGCACATTATAGTAAGAATGTACTGGTGCCCTGACTTTGTCTTCGGTAAAGGGCCAACACAATCAACAATGATGTGGCTGAAGGGCTCATCAAACGCAGGTATTGGCTGCAACGGAGCCACTGGAATTATCTGGTTTGGTTTTCCCACCATTTGACACGTATGACAGTTCTTACAGTGACTGACTACGTCTCTCTTCAGGCCTGGCCAATAAAAATAGGTTAAGATCCTATGGTAGGTCTTTTTTATCCCTAGATGACCTGAAAAAGGAGTGTCATGTGCCACGTATAGGATGTCACTTCGGTACTTAGGAGGTACCACAATTTGATCCTTGCTCCTCCAATCTTCATCTGTACCAGCGTCCACAGGTTTCCATCTTCGCATTAGCATGTCATGGTCTATATAGTAATAGACATCATCAGTAGGAGTTTCTTTCTCGTCCACAGCTTTTTCACGCAACTGTAGCAACTCTGGGTCTACTTTCTGCTCAGCAATCAACTGATTTCGTGACGATCTATTTGATTGTGGATTTTCTTGATGACCATCGACAATACTGGAGAAGAACGTAGTACTAAGTTCTACTTCTTCTTTATCTATCTTTTCTTCTGGTAGATTTTTTTTCTTCCTTTCTCTGTGTTGTCATACCTCTGGTGACAGCACAAACAGGATAAAGTTCTTTTTCTTCCTCTGTATCTACCGTAGGGTCTGGATTCGCCGTCACAATAGGTTCAGGTTTCACCTTTCCTTTCGCCAAATCATTCCCTAGGATTATAGATATGTCATCAACAGGGAGTTTTGATACTACTCCAACTGTCACATATCCTGTCACCAATTCAGATGAGAGGTATATTCTATGTAGAGGTACTTCATCTTTCCATTCAAAACCTCTCACTAGGACAGTCTGTCCTGTCAATGTATTAACATTTAATGGTAATACATCCTTAAGCAGCAGGGTTAATGACGCCCCTGTGTCTCGTAATATTTTTACGGACTTCAGTGGTCCTTCCTTTTGTAAGGCCACACAACCTTCACTAATGAACGGTTGAAAACTGCACAGGGTCTCTGTGTCAGTTTCATTCTTCCCTTGACCATGACTTCCGGGTGGTTCTTCATCTTTCGATGACTTCAGACTCTTGTTCGAGTCAAAAATACTTTGGTCTACTTTTTCATCTCTGTGGATATATGGGACCTTTACAAGGAACCCAATCGTAGCCGTTCTGTATTTAAAAGCAGGATCTTCATCCTCACTTTCTTCAGTTGTAGATTTCTCTACCTTCTGACTTTTGCTCTCAGGCAAATCCACCCTCAGTGTTTCTGGTTTAGAAGAATCTTTCTTCGAATTCAGTTCGTTTGTATTTTCGCTTTCTTGTACCTTTTGTTTTGGTTTATGGCTAGCGCACATTACCACTTTATTAGGTCTTTTATCTTTCCTTATGCTCCAACAGTCTTCGATGCTATGTCCTGTTCTTTTACAAAAAGTACATTGGACGTTTTTGTTGACAGGTCTTTTATTAACATCATTTTGTTTCACAAAATGCTCTTTTTCACGATGTTTTTGTGGTGTGTTTTCTGCTTGCCGTTGTGCCCTATTAAAATTCTTTTCACCAGCTGTCCTATGACACAGTGTATACTGTTCCGCTAAATCAGCAGCCTTATGTGGGTCAGTGATGTCACGCTCGGATAAATACATTCTTACATGCGGCCTCACTTTGTTAATAAAATCCTCTAAAAGAATGATATCTTTCAATTCTTTTAATGTGGAGATATTTCTGGATTTTATCCACTGATCCATTAACTTTTCTTCTGCTCTAAGGAAGTCTAAGTGTGTTTGGTAAGGGGACATTGTGTACTGACGGAACCTTTTCCGATAACTTTCAGGTATTTGGTTGTACGCTTTCAGTACAGAATCTTTGATGATTTCATAATCATTTAAATGCTCCTCTTTTAACAATAGAACACAATCTCTTGCCCTTCCCTGAGTAAAAGCTGTTCTGACTAATATTCCCCATTTATCTTCTGGGAACTTAAAATCTCTGCAAGAAATTTCAAAGGTCTGGAAGAAATTAGCTATTTCACTTTCTTTATCAATGTAGGTAGGGACTAGCTTTTTCCATCTGGCCATCTCTACATCATTATGAGATTCTTTTTTAGTAGCTCCTATCTTCGCCAGTTCTATTCTTTCTTGACTTTCTGTTTCTCTTTGACTTTTCTTATCTCTTTCCTGACTTTCTATTTCTAGACGTCTTTGTTCCATCTCAAGCCGTTTTTCTTCTATCTCACGATCCAGACGTTTTTCTTCCATCTCCATCCGTTTCATTTCTAGTTGAAATCGGAACTGTTCGGACATTGAAGATTTCGACGTCTGACCTTCAACTTGATATCCCTCCGCGCTTGATTCTACTTTCAACTTTCCACTCGCAATCAACACATCTTTTATCTGCTGTGTCAACACAGTCTTCGATGGTGTAGTTTCAGTAACTTCTATCTTCAAGATCTCAGCGATCTCTTTTAACTTCTTTATTGATAAAGTTTTCAAAACTTCTTCTTCTGGATTTTCAATAAATTCCACTCTTTAGTTAAGAGATTTATAAAGTGGTAAATTTCCAACTTACTTTTTTCCAATCGGAAGAATAATTTCAGCGTTCTTAGGCTTGCTCAGTAGGTCACTGCTCCAACACACAACACAACACAACTTGAATATATGCTTCACTATACAACTATCCCGGACGAGCCCCCAAACTGTTATGGCCCTCTTTATGATTGACTATTATTACGACTCGTTAAATCGGATTCAATGAATATAGTTGTATCTTTATTAGAAGTCTCTAGATTCTGCTAATCTGTAGCCCAAGCTAGGGGTTCCTTGACTGACAGGTCTATGCAGTAATGTAGTTATATTCGTGATAATTATCTTCAACACCTTTCTCAACAATGATAGATCAAACAACTCCAGTTGTTGAATAAACAATTTTATTTAAATTGTAGACTCAATATAAACGATCAATAAATCTCATCAACTGATGGTAACATAAGTATTTCAACAAAATGACATTATATGTACAAGTATTAATATAGCGACTTCTCTCTACAAACGTTTAAACTGAACTCACTTTAAGGAGGTCGGAACTTTTCAAAGAAAACTATCATCGAAGATTCTACAGGATCTTAATACGCATTTTAACCTCTTTCTCTATAATTACTACGATCCAGAATTATCCTCCAATTTCCACGGGGTTGGACGAATTATTTTATTTAAACTGCCCTCAGGGCACAAAGGTCAAACCTTGGTCGCCTTGGACTCTTATACGCACTTGTTAAGAGGTCAATGCCTTACTACGTCATTCATTTATGACCTATATTCGTAACACTTGTCTTTCTTTACTCTTGTCTTTCTTTCTTTACTCTTGTCTTTCTTTACTCTTGTCTTTTTTTCTTTACTCTTGTCTTTCTTTCTTTACTCTTGTCTTTCTTTACTCTTGTCTTTCTTTCTTTACTCTTGTCTTTCTTTACCCTTGTCTTTCTTTCTTTGCTCTTGTCTTTCTTCACTCTTGTCTTTCTTTCTTTACTCTTGTCTTTCTTTACTCTTGTCTTTCTTTCTTTACTCTTGTCTTTCTTTACTCGTGTCTTTCTTTACTCTTGTCTTTCTTTCTTTACTCTTGTCTTTCTTTACTCTTGTCTTTCTTTCTTTACTCTTGTCTTTCTTTCTTTACTCTTGTCTTTCTTTCTTTACTCTTGTCTTTTTTTCTTTACTCTTGTCTTTCTTTGCTCTTGTCTTTCTTTACTCTTGTCTTTCTTTCTTTACTCTTGCCTTTCTTTACTCTTGTCTTTCTTTCTTTACTCTTGTCTTTCTTTACTCGTGTCTTTCTTTACTCTTGTCTTTCTTTCTTTACTCTTGTCTTTCTTTACTCTTGTCTTTCTTTCTTTACTCTTGTCTTTCTTTACTCTTGTCTTTCTTTCTTTACTCTTGTCTTTCTTTACCCTTGTCTTTCTTTCTTTGCTCTTGTCTATTATTACTCTTGTCTTTTTTTTCTTTACTCTTGTCTTTCTTTCTTTACTCTTGTCTTTCTTTACTCTTGTCTTTCTTTCTTTACTCGTGTCTTTCTTTACTCTTGTCTTTCTTTCTTTACTCTTGTCTTTCTTTACTCTTGTCTTTTTTTCTTTACTCTTGTCTTTCTTTCTTTACTCTTGTCTTTTTTTCTTTACTCTTGTCTTTCTTTCTTTACTCTTGTCTTTCTTTACTCTTGTCTTTCTTTCTTTACTCGTGTCTTTCTTTACTCTTGTCTTTCTTTCTTTACTCTTGTCTTTCTTTACTCTTGTCTTTCTTTCTTTACTCTTGTCTTTCTTTACCCTTGTCTTTCTTTCTTTGCTCTTGTCTTTCTTTACTCTTGTCTTTCTTTCTTTACTCTTGTCTTTCTTTCTTTACTCTTTACTCTTTACTCTTGTCTTTCTTTCTTTACTCTTTTCTTTCTTTACTCTTGTCTTTCTTTCTTTACTCTTGTCTTTCTTTCTTTACTCTTGTCTTTCTTTCTTTATTCTTGTCTTTTTTTCTTTACTCTTGTCTTTCTTTCTTTACTCTTGTCTTTCTTTACTCTTGTCTTTCTTTCTTTACTCTTGTCTTTCTTTACTCTTGTCTTTCTTTCTTTACTATTGTCTTTCTTTACTCTTGTCTTTCTTTCTTTACTCTTGTCTTTCTTTACTCTTGTCTTTCTTTCTTTACTCTTGTCTTTCTTTACTCTTGTCTTTCTTTACTCTTGTCTTTCTTTCTTTACTCTTGTCTTTCTTCACTATTGTCTTTCTTTCTTTTCTCTTGTCTTTCTTTACTCTTGTTTTTCTTTCTTTACTCTTGTCTTTCTTTACTCTTGTCTTTCTTTCTTTACTCTTGTCTTTCTTTCTTTACTCTTGTCTTTCTTTACTCTTGTCTTTCTTTCTTTACTCTTGTCTTTCTTTACTCTTGTCTTTCTTTCTTTACTCTTGTCTTTCTTTACTCTTGTCTTTCTTTCTTTACTCTTGTCTTTCTTTACTCTTGTCCTTCTTTACTCTTGTCTTTCTTTCTTTACTCTTGTCTTTCTTTCTTTACCCTTGTCTTTCTTTCTTTACTCTTGTCTTTCTTTCTTTACTCTTGTTTTTCTTTACTCTTGTCTTTCTTTCTTTACTCTTGTCTTTCTTTCTTTACTCTTGTCTTTCTTTCTTTACCCTTGTCTTTCTTTCTTTACTCTTGTCTTTCTTTCTTTACTCTTGTCTTTCTTTCTTTACTCTTGTCTTTCTTTCTTTACTCTTGTCTTTCTTTCTTTACTCTTGTCTTTCTTTACTCTTGTCTATCTTTCTTTACTTTTGTCTTTCTTTCTTTACTCTTGTCTTTTTTTACTCTTGTCTTTCTTTCTTTACTCTTGTCTTTCTTTACTCTTGTCTTTCTTTACTCTTGTCTTTCTTTCTTTACTCTTGTCTTTCTTTACTCTTGTCTTTCTTTCTTTACTCTTGTCTTTTTTTACTCTTGTCTTTCTTTCTTTACTCTTGTCTTTCTTTACTCTTGTCTTTCTTTCTTTACTCTTGTCTTTCTTTACTCTTGTCTTTCTTTCTTTACTCTTGTCTTTCTTTACTCTTGTCTTTCTTTCTTTACTCTTGTCTTTCTTTACTCTTGTCTTTCTTTACTCTTGTCTTTCTTTCTTTACTCTTGTCTTTCTTTCTTTACTCTTGTCTTTCTTTACTCTTGTCTTTCTTTCTTTACTCTTGTCTTTCTTTCTTTACTTTTGTCTTTCTTTACTCTTGTCGTTCTTTACTCTTGTCTTTCTCTCTTTACTTTTGTCTTTCTTTCTTTACTCTTGTCTTTTTTTACTCTTGTCTTTCTTTCTTTACTCTTGTCTTTCTTTACTCTTGTCTTTCTTTCTTTGCTCTTGTCTTTCTTTACTCTTGTCTTTCTTTACTCTTGTCTTTCTTTCTTTGCTCTTGTCTTTCTTTACTCTTGTCTTTCTTTCTTTACTCTTGTCTTTCTTTCTTTACTCTTGTCTTTCTTTACTCTTGTCTTTCTTTCTTTACTCTTGTCTTTCTTTCTTTAATATTGTCTTTCTTTACTCTTGTCTTTCTTTCTTTACTCTTGTCTTTCTTTCTTTGCTCTTGTCTTTCTTTCTTTACTCTTGTCTTTCTTTACTCTTGTCTTTCTTTTTTTACCTTTGTCTTTTTTGTTTACTCTTGTCTTTCTTTCTTTACTCTTGTCTTTCTTTCTTTACTCTTTTCTTTCTTTACTCTTGTCTTTCTTTCTTTACTCTTGTCTTTCTTTCTTTACTCTTGTCTTTCTTTCTTTACTCTTGTCTTTCTTTCTTTACTTTTGTCTTTCTTTCTTTACTCTTGTCTTTCTTTCTTTACTCTTGTCTTTCTTTCTTTGCTCTTGTCTTTCTTTACTCTTGTCTTTCTTTACTCTTGTCTTTCTTTCTTTACTCTTGTCTTTCTTTCTTTACTCTTGTCATTCTTTGTTTTTCTCTCTTTTGGTTTTCTTCCTCTTTTTCAACCCTCCAAACAGCACAATTATTGGCTAAATATATATGAATGTAATTATCATGGCTAATACTCATTGCTTAAAAACTTCTTTTTTTTTTTAAAGTTAACTCATCTCTCAAACACTTTACCGGTGTTTAGTACGACCATTACTTTGTCATGAACAGAACCAATACAACAATAGCTAATTACGGCTGTTAAATCGTTATTAGCCTTAACAAAATACCGAAATAATAACGTAAACAATAAACAATATTGAAAACACATTATTTCAAAAATTATATATAGTTCAAGTAGAATTTTAATTTAAATATTGCTTTATACTTCATAATGAAACAAAATAATATAAAAACAAATTAGAAAATATCTCAGTTATTAAACATATTTATCGATTACAATGTATGCAACTGCGTATTCCATCCTATATATTCCTTTTCTTATTTCCATTAAGACTTAATATGGATAAGGTAATCACCATCGAGGCTCTGCACAACGGCATACAAAAAACTTGCTTCGCTACTGAAGTACTTAACAAGTCGACATAGTATTACAGTATTCATATGAATACCTTACACAGTACTTTAGTAATTAATGTAATCCATTACAAACTACTAAACTACTCAAAAGTATCCTTCTCATAGTACTAGAGTAACTAGACTACTAATAGAACGCATCACATAGTATTAAAGTACTCAATAGAACATATTACAAATTACCCGATATAATCCATTGCCAATTAGACCACCTATTGTGTAATCATTGTAAGATAAAAAGACATACAAAATCAATAGACACCCGACTCTCCCCCTCACACACACATACACAGTTATACTGCCTACCACTTATTTGCTCATCTTTCTTCTCGCGTCTTTTGTAGAGACCAACCATGAGTAAGCTGCAACCGAATATAGACAGACAAGGCTAGGTTTCTATTTATAGCCCAGCCTCTGATGGAAGGGCGAAGGGAGGTGGGGAGGAGATGGGTGAAAAAGGGGTGTTTGGGAATGGGGGAGTGCCCAGCCATGGAACGTGAAGACAAGCTCGAATTTTGGTTCCTTGGGCGACAATTCTGATACCAGGCCCGTCTATTGTTCCACGTCTGCTCTTTGCTTTTGACGACAATTTTTTTTTTCTTTTAGTTGTTGCTGGATTTACCGGAGGAAATCCGTATTGATTGGCTTTCAGAGATTTTTTTATTTTATATTCCATTTTACTAGAGTAGTTTAGTTACGGTAATATGCCAGTACATCTAATTGCAAGTGTTTTTCCTCTTATTTGTCGTGGACGAACTAAGTTATCAATTAAAGTATCAATAAACTTATTAACATTTGTAAATTATCAATTTAGATTCTCAGTCTGTCTTTCCAATCTGGTATTTATATATTTTTGTATATCCCCTCTATCTCTATTTCTTTATTTATCCCTCTCTCTCTCTCTACTAGCTCAATTCCCCGGCGTTTTATGTGTCTAAGATATAAATATTAGATTTTACTTACTGAAAACATTTTAGGATAGCTTTTAAGTCCTAAAATTCTTTACAATGTTAAAAAAAAGTAATAATAATGGCAATTTTTAAAAGAACGCTATCCGTGCGGTCTCGAACCAAGTTCGCCCGCATGGCATTCGGATGCGCTAACCACTTAGCTATGGAGGACACATGGAGAAAGCAGGATGGCAAAAGTAAAATATGAGACAATATGGGTCACATGTCTGTAAATTAACCAATGGGGATCGGATACTACGCACACAGTCTACTTTATATACATATATATATGGATTAAAATGGCTTTATCATCAACTTGAACAATTAATCTCCAACTTTCTATCTATTTTTAAAGATATCTTTATTTCATAGCACTCTGTGGGAAACAACCTCGAGTAAAGACTAATGAAGTTTGATGTATGAATGAACTAGATATATATTAAATGTGTTAATTTACTTTATTCTAAGACCGATGACGAGGAACATAATATATAACACATTCCTGAATATATAATTTCTCAAAACTAAAGATGCACAAAAAAAACAACCGAACTATTATGGCGCTATAGTTTATCAATTTTTTTTTTGTGGGCTTAACAGACGAATAATGTATCAAAGAAATTTTGACATATCTTAAAAAGTAAGCATTGGTAATTAGCTAAACGTTGTGAAGTCTTTTTTTTTTCTTTTCCCTCATCCATTTCCTCAAAATCAATTTCCAAGATCCTCTTAATCTTGTGAAACAACAACAAAAATTATTGCTTATTTTACAGGTCATTAGCTTGTTAAATCCAGCATCCTCTAAAGGGGTGTGCTATGCTCATTATGAATTACCTTTTCTATTTATGAACACTAGAAAGAAATGTCCAGATAGGCTATGAACCAATTAAATTAATGCACTGTATTTCTTTTTGGCCAACAAATGAGCTCCGGCAGACAGAAAATAATTTATTATCCAATTAATATCACGCGACCGAGTGTCCAATACAGCCAAAATATCGCACTCGAATCTGGAGAAAATTATGAAGAGGTGATATAGAGCATGGCTCGGTATACTGGTGTTTTATTAGTATACTGGAGTATTATTACCCTATTTCCAACGTTAAATGCAATACTATGTACTCAATTGTTACTTTGTTTTAGCACTGGATGGAACTAAAGGCACCAACAAGACTCCGCCATGCCTCTCTATTCCATTAAGCACTAGTTCACAATTAGCTTTCTATTGTCCCTTCTCCCCAGCTCATTTATTATTTCCCCCCCACCAGGCCTCACCCTTATTTCCTACTAGTTACCTCCATTGCCCCCACCTCTGTCCATATTTTGCACTAGTTGCACCCCCCCCTTGCATTACAATCCTGGCTACGCCATTGTAGAGGTTTTTAAAGAAAACTTCACTTTCGAAATTCACCCGCACCGCCCCTTCTGCAATTATTCCATCCTACCCAACCCAAGAACGCCCCTCTCCCCCATTGAGCCAACTCTCATCTACTGGTTCCACTATGAGCCTATAATGAGACTTGTGTTATCAAATAATAGAATTCAGTTGCTTGATTCCATCATATGCAATCGAATTACTACTTCTCTCTTCGTACCCCAATCCCGTGTAACGCTACTATCTTTTATTGAATCAAACATCTCTTGGTCATTTATCAATCCACTTTCATCAAGTTCTGAAATTCAGGAAATTTGACCGAGTTGGGAGTTCAGAACTAGACTCCATTCTTTGAGCCAAAAGTATTTTTTTTTATATTTAATTTGGTTACATTTTTTTGTTTGTTTTACTTTGAGATTACAGTTTGTTATCTTAGCCTTACATTCTATTGTCGAAATATCTATAAGTCAAGATAGATTAGTGCATGCTGGGTAAAACTCCACAACTTGATAATTATGCACGTTGGAGTTATGTCGCAGTTACATACCGCTATGTAATTAATTGTACATTTGATAGGTCTAATCACTGCAGTGTTTTTAATGATAAAACTACAAAGCAAGTAAATCAATCATTTTTAATAGCTAAATTATCCGGCGTCACCAGGGAATCAAACTAATGTTAAAATACATATGTAGTTTTTATTTTATTACATATTGAAATCAATTTAAAAAACGAATAATAACAATTCTGAAAATCTTCACAATATAAAAAGATAAATAGTAATCAAAATAGCTATTGCTATTACAGCAAAAAAAAACCCTTACCCTGCGGGAATGGAAACCATATTACTTATGTGACAGGTGGGACCTATAACCACTCTTCATATGTAATACAATACGGTTACCTGTCTTCAAATTAACCAACTTTATGTACTTACATATAAGTAGAGATTTTTTTGTTATCATGAATACTTAGTATTAATGTATTTTTTCGAGGATATAGAGTTTAGCAAATGCCCAATACGAGATGTCGACTCTAGAGTTTAGAACATGCCCAATACAAGATGTCGACTCTAAAGTTTAGAAAATGCTTAATACAAGATGTCGACTCTACAGTTTAGAAAATGCCCAATACAAGATGTCGACTCTACAGTTTAGAAAATGCCCAATACAAGATGTCGACTCTACAGTTTAGAAAATGCCCAATACAAGATGTCGACTCTACAGTTTAGAAAATGCCCAATACAAGATGTCGACTCTACAGTTTAGAAAATGCCCAATACAAGATGTCGACTCTACAGTTTAGAAAATGCCCAATACAAGATGTCGACTCTACAGTTTAGAAAATGCCCAATACAAGATGTCGACTCTACAGTTTAGAAAATGCCCAATACAAGATGTCGACTCTACAGTTTAGAAAATGCCCAATACAAGATGTCGACTCTACAGTTTAGAAAATGCCCAATACAAGATGTCGACTCTACAGTTTAGAAAATGCCCTCCGAAGAATCGATCTCTATGGGCATACCAATCTATGCAGCTAGTCTATCAAAATATTTACATTTACTACACAGAAGCAAGATAACGCACTATAAACATAACAAGCGCTCCTGATTTTTAATGTAGACATCTGTGAATGTAGTGCCATAATATGTGATTTGTGAAATATATAATTTTCTTCTTGAGCTTATTGTAATAAGTAAAACATTAAACATTATAGAAAGAAACGGTTAAAAGAGTGAAGGGAGAAATTTCTCTTGATTGAAACTCTATAAATCTATCAGATATATAGAAATCAATCTATTGCCTAAATATTTACCTACCGGTATATATCTGTCTCTGTATCTGTCAGTCTAAATACCTATCTAGAAGTCTATAGGGTCTATATTTTAAATAATTGTCTCATTTTTTTTAAATCTTGTCTTCTGCGTTTGCGCGAAACATTACTAACCTCAAGTAAATTTGCCAAATATTTTAAAGTTACTTTAAATGCAGTTAATGGCTATCATAATTTAGGAGTCGCTACTACTCATTACACCTTATTGAAAGAAAGTAGGTCAGTGCAAAAGTCAAATATACTTATGGAAACGAGTTATCGGTATGTGTGTTTAAACTTCGATAAAAATGGCGTTAAATCTTTACAATCAATATAATTATAAAGATAGACAGAGCTCTGTCTTACAAAGTAGAAGACGGAGTAAAAATGGAAAAACTATTAAATTGGATCTATTCCTGTCAGAGATATTTCTGTAGCAACAGCGTTCATCATTATAAATATACAGGGGAGGAAACTGTTGAAAACTTTTTACGTTTCTTCCTTACGTCTGCTTCACTGATGCTATTGATTTTATTTTTATCTCCCCTTGCTCGGCTATGCAGAGAAACGGAGAAATTATTTGCTCCGAAATTGTCAGTATCAATTTGACGCTCCGAATATTGGCTCCAAGGAAAGAGGTTTTTGATGTTTGATCAAAGGAACATAAATGTGTAAAAATTTAGGAAGCTAAAATATGAGCCAATCGGAATGGTTCCAAGAGAATCTGAGACTGAAGGACTTGAAATATCTTCCTATAAGTTTGAGATTTTAGGGGAATTTTTTTTTACCCAAGTTATGTATCAATGTAAACTTGATACAAATTTAATTTTTTGTCTATCGATTTTTGCACTGATTCGATATAGCTCTAACAGAAGGCTAATTACTGATTACATTGGATATAGTTTTTAAGAAGGTCAACTTCTGATGACAATGAACATAGCTCTAACAGAATGGCAACTTCTTATTACATCTGATATAGCTTTAACAGAAGACCAACTGCTTTTTTTACATCTGATATAGCTCTAACAGAAGACCAACTGCTTTTTACATCTGATATAACTCTAACAAAAGACCAACTGCTTTTTTACATCTGATATAGCTCTAACAGAAGACCAACTGCTTTTAACATTGTATACTGATCTTACAAGATCCTATCTCTATTTTTTAAACTGATATTTCAATCGATAACGAATTAGTAAAAATTTTATGTAATTTATTTTATTTTTCTTAATAGTTTTTCTAAAGGGTCATTTTTGGCACCTACCCAAACCATGGCGCCTGGATCAGCGGCTCCCTCCACCTCCACTTCTGACAGCAAATAATTAAAACAATTATAATGCACTTTAAATTAATTTATTGAAATTAAAATTCTTATTAGAATTCCTATTCGATTGTATTAAGCTCATGTGTGTGTGTGTGTGTGTGTGTGTGCGTGTGCGTGTGCGTGTGTGTGTGTATTTATTCAAATAGAAGACAATTGGTAGTGTTTTTTTGCTAGCTATTGGAATATAATGATCATTATTTATTTCATATTTATAAAAGCAATATTTTTAATAGATACAATAATGTTCTTGCTTGCAATTATATGTACATTGATCAGCTTGGAAAGTATAAAAATTATATACCCACAATATAAATATCTATCTGAATTTTAGTTATATATAAGAGTAAGAGAGAAAGGAAGAAAAAAAGAAAGTAAGAGACAGTGAATGTAAGTGTTAAGTTGATGTAAAATATCAATACATTTTCTTCCTTCAGCTTTCTCTAAAGTCTCCTGAATCCAATATTCTCTGGACTAGCCTCAACAAATTACGGCCCCTTTTGGGCATCCGGCGGCACCTACTTTAAAATGAACTGCTATAAACCTCGCGTGTCCAATATTCTAGCCCTCTTCAACCTACATAAATATCTGTTGGACGTCTGAACGCTGCTTCTACAGACCACAGTACCTCAAAATAGTCCACCTTTGATCCCCATACTTTATACAAAAAATAAAACAGGAGTTGGCAAGATCCTGTAGAATTTCTTTGATTTAGTTCTAGTCCTGAATAGTCCTAGAGTAATTTGGGAAAGTCGTAAATTGTGTGTTCAGTCCATATCAAACTTATTCAACATGACATGTTGGACTCTTGTTTACCCCCTGACTCCCAGTTTATCTTAAAGTGATTCTTCATGAGCAATAAGTGTATATCCGATGTACAGGCTTTCAGCTTGATTGCTATTGGGATTCAAACTTCACAATCACACAGCAGTTTAGTTTGCGTGTATCGCGTTTCTCTTTTTCCATTACGCTCCATTGCTCCTTTCTTATTCTCGCTCTCTCTCTCTCTCTCTCTCTCTTGCACTCCCTCCTTTACTCATTCTCTCTTTCGCTTTTATTCTCTATTGCCTATTTTCATTTTTCTGCGTTCGTCCCCAGAAATAGCCAATGATTATTTTATTGGAGTTTTATAAGAGGCATCTTGTGGTGGTCAGTCTCTTTGTCTTGTCTATTGCAGTTCTTTCCCTCTAGTCATGTGACGTAGATATTTCTGTATGAAATGGTATTTCACTTTGAAATTATATGGTCACTTGTAGCTTCCATCAAAACCCATCAATTAACTTATATTTACCATCTTGACAATCACTAAATTTTAGTCTTCTAGATTCTAGACTATCGACATCCAAACTTCATCAACTAATTCATCTTTTAGAAAATTGGTCAACCCATCCTAGACTATACCTAATTTTTAATTTTTTCAGATCCGAACTTATCCTATGAAATGTGCATTCGCATTTCACTAAAATTCACCATAATCACATCCATTTCAATTCATTTAACCGACGTCCACCAAATTGAAATTCAGCCAAGTTCACTGTGAACTCTGTGTCCACATAAATTAGGTGAACCTCTGTAGCCATTAGCACGAATAAGTCAACCAAATGAACAACAAACGCTGACTTATTTAACCTTCGACCGGAACAGACCACGTGACGAAGCCAACAGCGCCTCCCCTCCCCACAGATAACGTAACTAAGATACTCACACATACAAACGCAACGCACGCAAACACACACACACACACACAAACGCAAACCAAAAAAAAAGTTCTAATTCCTCAAGGGACCGTGTTTTGCTATCAACTTTGGCCTGTAATTGGCGTAGAAACTCAGTTCAAAGACAGCTGTAACGCGGTTTCCCGGGCCCGTATCAATGCGCAACTCTGACGTCAAGTATGTTTTATGCATAGGGGCGAAAGCCAATGGTACCAGCGTGAAACAGTCATAAATAATCAACCACTAGAAAGGATAAATGCAAGAGTATCTTTTTTTAAAGACGGCTGAAACGTAGAAATGACACAATAGGTGTTAACACAGTACAGCGGTAAAAAAAAAGTGTCAATATGGTACAGTTGTAAAAGAAGGAGCTAGCATAGTACAATTGTAATCAAAAATGTCCACATAGTACAGGTGTAAGAAGGTATTAACATAATAAAGTTGTAAAATAAAGTGTCAACATGGTGAAGCTTATAAGAAAAAGGTGACAACAAAATACAGTTATAAAAAATGGTGTTATCATAGTAGAACAAAGAACACCAATTTCTCTTTTATTAAAATTGCTCAATTTCTCTGTTTATGTATTTTCCCGTTTTATACTCTAAATATATGTGTCTCTATATCTCTTTAATACTATTTCTCTTTTCTTAATATCTCTTTTTCTCTATCACATTGACAAACACACACACACACACACACACACACACAAAGACCGACAAAAGTTGAATAGAGATATGTTAGTTAGAGATAAATGTTTAGTCCAGTTTAGTCTATTCAAATATAGAGAACCGACATGTAATGTCTCCTTCTGTTGTTATCTATTTCTCTAGCTTCCAATACACCAATCTATTTCTGAAAATTTTCATTTTCCTTCGCCATTACTTTTTGAGTCCAGAATATTAAACGTACAAATATTTTGTTTCACTAACAACACCCAACCCCTCCCCATTCTCTTTCTGTTGATACAACTTCGCGTTTGTAGCAACTCTAAAAGCGACCACTTATTTCAATACACTTTATAGCCCTGCCACTTGCACGCCCCCAGGTCAAACCCATTTATTGCACCTTGTTTACCGTAATGTAATATCCTTTATTTAGTCTAGTCGTGGCAGTTCTAAGCACCCAACCCTTGAGACATCCTTGGAGATGTCCACGTCTGGATTTCAACATACCTGGGAACATTTTTTACTAATACCTTTAACACTCAAGTTCTTTTTTTTTTATATTGAAGTTAGTTAAAAACCTTCATGGGGCAGTGGGTAGTTTTAGGGCTGGGCTGTATACAAGGAAATTGATATTATAGATAATTATAGATCATGTTTACTATATTAATAGCTGAATATCTCTTTAAGAGAGAAAATATGACAACCTTGTTTTTGCCCCCCGGCGGAGATATTTTACATATAGGTGAAACAATCATATGATGGCATGGAGTCTGGCGTTTAGTTTTACACGATTGCTTATTGTAAGGATGTGACGGTTCGGTTTTTAAAGTCCACTTATTGTAGGCATGGGGCGGTTTGGTCTAGAACCAGCGCGAGGAATGGTCATACAATTGGTCGGTGGTATAAATCTAGACAAAAACCGTCATCTTTCACCGCTGCCCCCACATCGAGGTCTGGATGGTGAACATAACCAATAACCGTTTGCAACAGCAACTTCTCATCAGTTCATGAAGGTAATGACACCGTAGTATTGTAATGGCCACACATTCCCATTGCGAAATATAGATTTAGTTATAATAATAAAATATTGCACAATCAGTTCCCGATGATTAATCAACACTTTCCATGTTAATCTCACATTAAACGTTATATCAATCTGGCGTACCGATGGGTTTGGAGGGTGTCCTTGAATCTACACAGCTCTAATGGTACCTGACATCTGATGAGAAAAAATTAAGGCGGTTGGACATTATACTAGCCACACAATCTCTCATACAAACACAAACTTGCACAAACATACAAACACAAACTTGCACAAACATACAAACATACAAACTTGCACAAACATACAAACTTGCACAAACATACAAACTTGCACAAACATACAAACTTGCACAAACATACAAACTTGCACAAACATACAAACTTGCACAAACATACAAACTTGCACAAACATATAAACTCAAACTTGAACAAATATGTCTGAGGACAACATTGGAACTACGACTGGAGACTTCGTAAATATTGAGTGAGCCATGCTGTGAGTAATGAACGGTGACAGAGAGAGAGAGAGAGAGAGAGAGAGAGAGAGCGATGTGGGAGGAGATAGAGACATAGAGAACGAAAGATAGAGCGGAGAAAGGGGGAATAAGAGAAACGAACATTTAAAAATGAATGAAATTATATTACGCCACATCCGTTTACCGCCTTGGTAAAAATAGCCATCGTCTCAGCCAATCAATTCACTAGAACTGCTAGCGGTTGACGCCCAGAAAGTGTCTGGCAGTGGTCATTGTATACCCTTGGACCCAGACAACACTGAAACGTGAGTCAAAATACAGTACACACCGTCCGTTATACTCCCACCCCCCTCCTCCATTTCCTTTATTCTACCTTCTTTACTCCCTGCACAAATCCCTTCTAAATAATGAAAGTGAGGTAGTTTATTACACGGTGGGATTCTTAAGCGTTCTGAAATAAGACTAAACGGAAATTTTGCCTTACAACTTCTATACGTTTCAAGACTTCTCGGTCTGCAAGTGCATCGCGTGGCCAGCACTCCATTTTCCGAATCTCATTATGGATAAGCGTCAGAACAATGTAGCGGGTGAAATAATTGAGACTTGAAGATCGAGACATTTTAAACATAGCTCGATGATGCTCGTTAAGCGAGACCAATGAACTGAACTTTTAAAATTCAATGGAACAGTTTTGATTTCAACTAACTGTATGAGTAAAACTTTTAACAATACACCAAATATGCAAAGAGCAATGATATGAAAAGTGTAAAGAAACATTGGGAATTTTAGACTGAACATTTAAGAAATGAATATCTTTAGAAAAAAAAAGCCTACTATAAAAAAATGGCATGAAAAAATGACTACAGTAACATATATGAAGGGTAAAAACGGCTAAACTGATAACTCGGTATAAATGGCATAATATACAAAGATGACGAATGTGCAATTTCGATTTTTGTGGATGACAAGGAAAACATAATACTATGAGCAACATTTTCACTATTGCCCCTTTTTTATCGTTACCATATTTTCAGTTGCCGATTTCTTCTTTGCCTTTTTTGCCGTTGTCGTTTTACGTTGTGTCCTGTATTATCACGATCAGAAACATGTCTTCATCTCATAGCTGTCACCAGACACATTCCCTTTGCAACTGTTTGATGTTTTAATGAGCACAAAGTGCCCCAAAAGAAAATTCAAAGGGGTGGTTGTGGTCGGACATGAAAGGAATGTTGCAGACTACTGTTAGTGCCCATAATTATTATAGTTTATTATTATTATGGTAGCGTGGTAGCCTATGGGCAGCTAAACATTTATCTTCAGTTTTATAATAATATAATATTATCCAGCCAATATCACAACTTGAGTTTGATCACAATTCATAGACTTGTAATGGCGAAGTAACAATATTTCTTTCACTTACTTAAAATTTATTTTCAAAGCATAAAACACAGATATATATATATTCTTCTATGAATCAAAATGTAGGAATCGTAGGCACATATTATATACTTTAATTAAACAATTTTACAATGGAGATATTAAATCAGCACCCATCTGGGGCTTACATAAGCAGACTATCTTTCTCACAGTCTATCTTCTTACAAAAACGTAATCTTTTTCTATAGAAGATTTCCCAACATATATTGGTTGCACTGACCTATACAATTTTAATAAGGGATACTAAATAATCATCATATATAATTGCCGTGAGTTTGTTTGTTTGTTTATATATATATATATATATGTTTGTTCGCTATAGGCACCTAAGCCGTTTGACTAATCGGGACAAAAATTAATTGTATAAATCGGAAACGTACTCCAAAAGATAATTTTATTTTATGACTTATAATCATGAATGTGTTAATTTAAAACATTCAAAATGTTAGATCCAGCCATGCAAATTAAATATAACCGTACATAGTAAATCGCCATTTCCGTTCATTACTATGTTGAACGCGATATTTTGTATGTTGAACGCTAGGGTCTTTTCGGGTTTCCCCAATTATGCTGTTTTTTTTTTAATGTGACAAGACCTTTTTTATAAGTTACGCACCGCAATTTGGCTTGGAGAGTTTCAATTGTTTACTTTAAAAAATACTAGCGTATGACGTAATGTCTATCAAATTATTTATTTTTTCATTATTGATGTTTGCATTATCCTTTTAAGTAAAAAGTAACCAAATGTTTTAATTATTTAATGGATTTACGTCACTATTGAGAATATCCTTTAATAGGCGACTGTATACACTCTATAAATTAAATTATACGAATTATAAAAAAAACAAGTTGGGCCTATAAATGATTACTTTCTAATACCGGGTACCATAAGCTTGACAGCAACAATCAACATATATAATTACCGTGAGTTTGTTTATATGTTTGTTTATATATATATATATATATATATTTATATATATGTTTGTTCGCTATAGGCTCCTAAGCCGTTTGATTATTCCCGCCAAAAATTAAATGTATAAATTGGAAACGTCCTCCAAAAGATAATTTTATTTTATCACTTATAATCATAAATGTGTTGATTTAAAAAATCCAAAATGTCATATCCATCTATGCAAATAAATATAACGGTACATAGCAAATGGCCATTTCCGTTCATTTACTATATTGAACGCGACATTCACTATGTTGAACGCGAGGGTCTTTCCGGGTTTTCCCAATTCTACTGTTGTTTTTTTAATGTGGCGAGACCTTTTTTAAAAGCTACGCACTGCAATTTGGCTTAGAGAGTTTCAATGGTTTACTTTAAACAAAATACTAGCGTATGACGTAATGTCTATGAAATTATTTTTTCATTATTGATGTTTGCATTATCCTTTTAAGTAAAAGTAACCAAATGTTTTAATTATTTAATGGATTTACGTTGTTATTGGAGAATATCCTTTAAAAGGCGACTTTATACACCCTATAAATTAAATGATACGAATTATAAAAAAACAAGTTAGGCTTATAAATGATTACTTTCAAATACCGGGTACCATAAGATTGACAGCAACAATATAAAATAAAAACTAAATACCGAAAGAAACATTATCAATACTGTTTTATTGATACAATAAGCAAGAACAAAAATTAAATACCGAAAAAAATCTTTCTCACTTTAGTTTTTATTTCATTGAAATATTATTTTCTATTTTTTTTAAATATTTTTTACCTTTTTTATTGTTTTGTATTTGTGTTTTTTTTCTTTCAGATTGTATATTATTTTTAATTTAATATAATTAATAACAAGTCAAGTCAACACAACTGTTCGCTACATTTTAATATCGAATTTAAAAGTCTCTTTAAAAAACCCGGACTAGCCTTTCGGCTCTTGTGTCCAGGGCGTAACGCTTAGGATTGAGCAATCTCTGTCCAGGCTCCAGCCACCCAACGACACGCCCAAGGCGTGGCGTGCCGTGTAACGGGGAAGGTTTCCGCAGCCCAGCGATCGTTCACTGCGGTTCCCCTAAGGATCATTATCGTAGTGGCTCGCCCGTATACCTGCACTGTCACCCGGTAGCACAAATCCTATACTATAGGTACATGCATCCAGGCACCGGGTGGTTCTCGAGACGGGATTGCAGCGTCCATTGCTTCCTCCCCATGTGCCCCATGCGTTCGCCCGCCAGTGTATTCTTAATGGGAATGTATTGGCGGTTTACACACTACGCCAGTCCTTGAGGCCACAATTCTTATGCATATGACAGGTTCAGGTCGACCAGAAACAAAAAAAAAATAACAAAAACTAAATACCGAAAGAAACATTCTCAACACTGTTTTATTAATACAATAAGCAAGAACAAAAATTAAATACCGAAAAAATCGTTATCACTTTAGTTTGTATTGTATTGACATATTATTTTCTACGCTTTTTTTTATTTACCTTTTATTGTTTGGTATTGTGGGTTTTTTTTCTTTTAGATAGTATATTATTGTTAATTTAATAGGCTATTTTTAATAACAAGTCAAGTCAACACAACTGTTTGCTACGTTATAATATCAGACGCTTGACAGTAACAATTATTATGCATATGCCAGGGTCAGAAACAATTAAAAAGAACAAAAACTAAATACCGAAAAGAAACGTTCATTTTAATAGTCTCTTTTCTTTCTCTCTTAACATTAATATTAACTTAACTTAACTAATATTGCAATATTGTAGTCGTTCGTTTCTCCGTCATTTTGACGGGCATAACCACTAGTATAAAATAAAAACAAAATACCGAAAGAAACATTCTCAGTACTGTTTTATTGATACAACAAACAAGAACAAAAATTAAATACCGAAAAAATCTTTCTCAATTTAGTTTTTATTGCATTGAAATATTATTTTCTAATTTTGTTTAAATTATTTACCTTTTTTATTGTTTTGTATTTATATATTTTTTTCTTTTAGATAGTATATGAGCATGCTAATTTAATAGCATGGATAGAAGAGCTATAGAAATGCCCATTCTTCTTCTTATATTATTGTTAATTTAATATTATTAATAACAAGGCAAGTCAACACAACTGTTCGCTACATTTTAATATCGAATTTAAAAGTCTCTTAAGTCTCTTTCGGCTCTTGTGTCCAGGGCGTAACGCTTAGGATTGAGCAATCTCTGTCCAGGCTCCAGCCACCCAAAGACACGCCGAAGGCGTGGCGTGCCGTGTAACGGGGAAGGTTTCCACAGCCCACCGATCGTTCACTGCGGTTCTCCAAAGGATCATTATCGAGGTGGCTCGCCAGTATAGCTGCACTGTCACCCGGTAGCATAAATCCTAAAGGCCTACTATAGGTACATGCATCCAGGCACCTGGTGGTTCTTGAGACGGGATTGCAGCGTCCATTGCTTCCTCCCCACCGAGACCAGTGGCCTCTCGGCAGTGTAATGGACCTCGGACCCGCTGCGGGGGCTGTGCCATAACAAAAACTAAATACCGAAAGAAACATTTTCAACACTGATTTATTAATACAATAAGCAAGAACAAAAATTAAATACCGAAAAAAATCGTTCTCACTTTAGTTTTTATGGTATTGAAATATTATTTTCTACGCTTTTTTTTATTATTTACCTTTTTATTGTTTGGTATTGTGTTTTTTTTTTCTTTTAGATAGTATATTATTGATAATTTAATAGGCTATTATTAATAACAAGACAAGTCTTGCTACGTTTTAATACCAGAAGCATGACAGTAACAATTATTATGCATATGCCAGGGTCAGGGCGACCAGAAACAATTGAAAAGAACAAATACTAAATACCGAAAAGAAACGTTCATTATCTTTATTGTAATATAGTCTCTTTTCTATATCTCTTAACAAAACACATTGTAGTCATTCGTTTCTCCGTCATTTTGACGGGCATAACCACTAGTTAATGTAATAAAATGCTAATGTTTTAATATAATTATCAAATCAATTAACTCCTTAATATAATAATTACGTTGGGAAAGGCAATATCTACAATGACTATTATAATAACTGGCCCAGTCCAGCCAAAGTCTACAGTCTCCATGGAGATTTCAGCATAATTTTTGGCTAGATATATAGATATAAAAATCGATATTCACATAGACTGAAATATATTCATACAAATATATACATACGACAAGACAGACATGTAGATAGAAAGATAGACACGTCTATAAATAAATAAATAAATATATATATATATAAAGCTATGTTTGTGTTAAACCAATCAAATTGATTTATTAATAGACACGTGACATTATTGCCTCATATTTTAGCATTGCAATTTGACTTAACACATGTATTCTTGCTAGCTGAACTGACGAACGGGCTTCCATGCGGTTAGTCTATACAATTTAATGTTTCTAAAAAAAATATTTCTATTAATTTTACTTTGTAAAAAAATATTGTAAATCAACGGGCAACACCAGGCAATTTTGCTTTTTGTTAAATAAAAAGACCTGCCTATTTTTAACACAATTACAATATTTATTTTAAATTACTTTCCTAAATGTCTTCAGTAAAAAAAAAAAAATTATAAGTCTAGACTCTAGACCTATAGCTTTCCGTTCATTGTAGTTTATATTTTTTATCAGTAGCTTCTACAGGCCTGTTTTATTTTCCCCCGGGCAACGCCGGGCAACTTAGCTTGTAAATAAACAGATATATAGTTATGTTTTTGTGGTTCGTCTCTTATTTTCGAGGATAACCACGTCTCCCTAAAGCATTCTCATTCAAATAGACCGATAGACACACAAATATTTAGATATATATGATAGACACAAATAGACCGATAGACACACAAATAGTTAGATATATATGATAGACACAAATAGACCGATAGACACACAAATAGTTAGATATATATGATAGACACAAATAGACCGATAGACACACAAATAGTTAGATATATATGATAGACACAAATAGACCGATAGACACACAAATAGTTAGATATATATGATAGACACAAATAGACCGATTGACACACAAATAGTTAGATATATATGATAGACACAAATAGACCGATAGACACACAAATAGTTAGATATATATGATAGACACAAATAGACCGATAGACAAAACACAAATAGTTAGATATATATGATAGACACAAATAGACCGATAGACACACAAATAGTTAGATATATATGATAGACACACAAATAGTTAGATATATATGATAGACACACAAATAGTTAGATATATATGATAGACACACAAATAGTTAGATATATATGATAGACACAAATAGACCGATAGACACACAAATAGTTAGATATATATGATAGACACACAAATAGTTAGATATATATGATAGACACACAAATAGTTATATATATATGATAGACACACAAATAGTTAGATATATATGATAGACACAAATAGACCGATAGACACACAAATAGTTAGATATATATGATAGACACACAAATAGTTAGATATATATGATAGACACACAAATAGTTAGATATAGACCGATAGACACACAAATATTTAGATATATATGATAGACACAAATAGACCGATAGACACACAAATAGTTAGATATATATGATAGACACAAATAGACCGATAGACACACAAATAGTTAGATATATATGATTTACACAAATAGACCGATAGACACACAAATATTTAGATATATATGATAGACACAAATAGACCGATAGACACACAAATATTTAGATATATATGATAGGCACGAAATAGAGAGAGATATAGATAGATTTACAAATATTCAAAACATTTAGATAAATAGATAGATAGATATATACAGATAGACCTGTTAATAGATAGATACATAGATTCACATATATATAAAGGAACAGGAAACACACTCAAGTGTGGAGATAGAAAACTGTATGTCTCTGTGTGTGCATGTTTGTCTGTGTCCTGTGTACAGTGTTGAACAGGGAGTGTGTCCATGTGAGTGTGTCAGTGCTGGAGAGTTAGTGTGTCCATGTGTGTGTGCCAGTGTTGGATAGTTAGTGTGTCCATGTGAGTGTGTCAGTGTTGGAGAGTTAGTGTGTCCATGTGAGTGTGTCAGTGTTGGAGAGTGAGTGTGTCCATGTGAGTGTGTGAGTGTTGGAGAGTGAGTGTGTCCATGTGAATGTGTCAGTATTGGAGAATGAGAGTGCCCATGTGAGTGTGTCAGTGTGACTGTGTAAAGCCCTATTGAAAATAAATCCCTGCCTGATGTTTATAATGCCTTTCAATTTTTTTCTTATAAAATTGACGTCTTTTTTTGAACTACAATTTTTTCTTTTCATATTTTAAGCATAAAACACAAACAAAATTTCAAATATAAAAAATAATGTTAAAAAAATAATTGAAGATTTTAACCTTGAACTTAGATTTAGTTTTTTTTATAAACCAAAGAGCTTTTTTTTAATTACGGCTGGTGGAGCTGTTATACCGACAGTGGAACACACTGGACCATCAGTGTCCCCCTCTGTGCAAGCTTTCTAATCATCACCGAAGGGTTGGACTAAATACCTCCTTTCTTCGTCGTCTATTTATATCCCTATGTCTTTCTGAGTATTATTTTAGTAAATTTTTAGTTGTATTTCTAAGTTACAAATTTAGTTTTTGACCTTCTCTCTTCAGAGATTTGAATAATTGTGATACATTTGCCACTTGTGAATAATAAAACCTTTAAGGTATTTTATGAATCGGTTATTGTTGTTTTTTTAAACTCTTTTGGGTCTTTAGACAAATAAATAACATTATACTCTAGGTTTAACTAAGGTAAAGCTGCATAGTTTTTATATTTCAGTGCCTTATGTTGAGTTTATTGTTTTATATAACTCGATATAAAATTAATCATCTTCAAAAATACATAATAAACGAATTTCCTCGAATAATGGAATATTTAGATTCGCCTTAAATTCCAAATCTTCCTTTTACTGGTACCTTAAGGCAACAATCCTATTATAAAACTCGTAAAGACATTCTGATGAAATGAGTATAGGCCTAGCTCTAAGTAAACCACAAAACGGATGTTTTAATGAATATACAAAATGTATAGAAACAAAAACTTCCAGTGATTTAATTATGCAGAATTTTCTTTATGTCAATTGATTGTTCTTTTTCATCTCCCCTCTTAAACACTAACTGAAGGTAAGGGTGGGGTGGGGCAGGGGTAATTAGATATAAACAAACAATGGTAGAAGATCCAATAAATGGAATGCACTGATTCTGTTAATTACATTCTTTTTAAAACCATAAAGTTAAGCTTGACTTTAATGCCACATTTGTAAGATCTGATATCATGTAAATAGGCCTAGGCCATGTTGGTTCGTTGAATTTGACCTTCGATAGGATAGCAATGGATGTCTCCTATACATGAGTTGTGGTTTAAGTATTTGTTAGAATTTGACTCTTGTTAAAGTATTACTTAACATTTGACTGTAATATATATATATATATATATATATATATATATATATATATATATATATATATATAAACATACTGATAAGCGGGAATAATTGTGCGAAATTCAGAGTTAATATTTCTATTCATCAAAATTAACATGTTCCAATCTTGTGTGTAAAAATAGAAAAAGAAATCTAATTATCAAGCAGATGTAGAAAAAAAAAATCTAAGTATCTTCAGGGACATGCGGCTCCGCGTCAAGGAAGCCATCACTGCCGCCAAGGTCCAGCACTACCACAACCGCATCACGCAAGCCTCGTCGTCCAAGGAGCTATTCTCTATCATGTCCACCCTCCTCGGCTCCTCATCCTCTCTACCCCTCCCCACCATACATCCACCCGTGGACCTCCCAGAACTCTTCTCAGAGCACTTTAAGGAGAAGATAGAGAATCTGCGTAGTTCTCTGGATCATGATGCATATCGCCCTTCCCCACCCTCTCCCGCCTTCTCTGGCTCCCCTCTCACCTGCTTTAAACTTGTCACCATCGACCATGTTAAGCGCATCATTATGAAGTCCCCCATCAAGACCTGCGAGCTTGACCCTCTGCCAGGCTTTCTGTTCACCCAGTGCTTGGACAAGCTCCTGCCGTACATCACCGATACCAATAATACCTCCCTCTCCACAGGCATCGTTCCTAACTGTTTTAAATCCGCCATCGTCCGCCCACTCTTGAAGAAATCCGGACTTGATGTAAATGAATGCCGGAACTACCGTCCAGTATCAAACCTCCCCTACCTCTCCAAGCTCCTGGAGCGCATCATCCTTGAGCAATTGAACGTCCACCTGTCCCTGAACTCGCTTATGCCCGTGTTCCAGTCGGCATATCGCCCCAATCACAGCACTGAGACAGCACTACTGCGGATCACCACCGACCTCCTGAACGCCACAGACAGAGGTCTCGTCTCCGCCCTTGTGTTATTGGACTTGTCCGCGGCCTTTGACACGATCGACCACCACCTACTCATCGATCGCCTCAGCTTCACGTTCGGCATTCATGATATAGCCCTCTCCTGGTTCAAGAGCTACCTCGACGGTCGCTCCCAGACCGTCACTACTGAATCTTTGTCCTCCCAGCCCGTCACCGTCCGCTATGGTGTACCACAGGGGTCCGTCCTCGGCCCAGTCCTCTTCACTTTGTACACCCAACCCCTTTCCTTCGTCATCGAGCGACACAACCTTAATTTTCACTTTTTCGCTGATGACACCCAGCTCCTAAACAGCGCCAAGCCTGAGGACATCGACGAGCTCCTTGCTTCTATCTCCTGTTGTTTCCTGGACATCAAGAACTGGATGACAGAAAACAAGTTGAAGCTCAACAGCGATAAGACCGAAGCCCTACTCGTAGGAACGAGACAGAAGCTTGCTTCCCTCAGAGTGACTGACCTCCAGTTGGGTGACGTTACTGTGCCCTTCTCCTCAACGGTAAAGAGCCTCGGCATGTTTCTGGATTCCACTCTGTCCATGCAACCCCACATCTCCTTCCTGATCAAAACCTGCTTTTTTCACCTGCGACGTATTGCCACTATCCGTCGCTACCTCACTCCGGAAGCTTGTACCAAGCTCGTCATCACTCTCCTCTTCTCTCGTTTGGACTACTGTAACTCTCTTCTGGCCGGCCTTCCTGCCGCTTCCATTCAAGGACTCCAACGCGTCCAAAACTGCGCTGCCAGACTAGTCCTAAAGAAGAAGAAGTCCGACCACATTTCACCTCTGCTCTACTCTCTGCACTGGCTCCCTATTCAAAATAGGATTTTATATAAACTCGCATCTCTATGCTATAAATGCCTCAATGACTCTGCCCCGGATTATCTAATTTCCTGTCTGGAAATATATACAAAACCACGCCCACTTCGATCGGCTGCTCACAAACTCAATTTGACGATCCCGCGGACAAAACTCGTGACAGCTGGTCAGCGGGCCTTCACCTACTCCGGCCCCTCCGCATGGAACACCCTGCCACTCCAGCTGCGACAAAGCTCGAACTTTTACATTTTCAAGACCGGACTCAAGACTCACCTGTTTATTATTGACTCCTAGCCCACTTACATTTTTAAACATTTGTCTGTTATTGTTATCATCGTTAATTGTAATTGTAATTGTAATTGTAGATGTAATTGTTAAGCGCATAGAACTGATTGCGGGATATGCGCTATATAAGCTTCATTATTATTATTATTATTATTATTATTAAATTTAGAAAAAAAAAATCTAAATATCAAGTAGATTTATAAAAAAAAAATCGAAGTATCAAGTTAATGTAGAAAAAAAAAATCTAAGTATCAAGTAGATGTAGAAAAAGAAATATCAGTATCAAGTAAATTTAGAAAAAAGAAATCTAAGTATCAAGTAAATTTAGAAAAAAGAAATCTAAGTATCAAGTAGATTTAGAAAAAAGAAATCTAAGTATTAAGTTAATGTAGAAAAAAGAAATCTAAGTATCAAGTAGATTTAGAAAAAAGAAATCTAAGTATCAAGTAAATGTAGAAAAAAGAAATCTAAGTATCAAGTAAATGTAGAAAAAAGAAATCTAAGTATCAAGTAGATTTAGAAAAAAGAAATCTAAGTATTAAGTTAATGTAGAAAAAAGAAATCTAAGTATCAAGTAAATGTAGAAAAAGAAATCTAAGTATCAAGTAAATGTAGAAAAAAGAAATCTAAGTATCAAGTAAATATAGAAAAAATAAATTTACTTCGAAATATCGTTTTTCTCTTTTATGTTGTCGATGAAAGAATTGATTTTAGTTTCCAAGATAGCAAGTCTCAGAAGTTTCGCTTTTGTGTGGATCTTTACTTTCCCCCTCCCTCCCCCTCCGCTATCTTTCCTATGCTCACTCTCATCCATTCTGGAGAGAAAGATCAAATGGAGAAGCAGCTGTTGACGCCATTATTTCTTCTGATAAACTGCATCGTTTCTTGTGATAAGGAGATCGAATGCCAGTGATAGATTACCAGTGGGTGTATGTCTGTGTGTGTGTGTGTGCAGGTGTGGGAAGCTTCTACTCTTTCTTTCTTTTACTCTCTCGCTCTCTCTCTCTCTCTCTCTCTCGTTCTCTCTCTCTCTCTCTCTCGTTCTCTCTCCTTTTACTCTGGTGGTTATGAGGATGAAGGGGTAAGGGCCAGGTGATAAGATTGGCTGGTTTGGTTGGTTGGGTGGAAGATGTGTGGGGCGGGCCTTGGTAGGGTTGTGACGTGGGCCACACAGTAGTGGGTTAGCTTGATATTAAAGTATGAACGTGTACGGTCGTTAAACAAGATTACGCTATGAATCAGTGAATCGAGATATTAGCTTGTTTACTGTTATGTCAGTTTAGCATCAAGGCTCGAAATTTGGTTGAAATAATAGAAAATATTTCACTTTAAAAACACGCTTACATCCTGGTCTTGCAGCAATATTGCAGAATCTTTAAAAAACACGCTTACACCCTGGTCTTGCAGCAATATTGGAGAATTATATATTCCAAGACAGTTGCAACTTTTACAAATAATTCACTAAGCCCTGTTTACCGGGCTGTCAACCGACGTCGCGGGGTCTATATCCGTCGCCGACTGAGCCCTGTCGTTCTGAAGAAGTTTTAGGCCTAGTGGACGTAACAATCTATTAGAGCGCACTGAGCATGCTAAAATAGCATGGATAGACGCGCTATATAAAAAACCATTATTATTATTATTACATACAAGACAAATAGGCTACAAATAGTTGTCTTGGCAATTTCCACTATCTTCCTAGTATGACCTTCCTAACAAGACCTTCCTACTAAGAACTTTCTACAAAGATTTTTGACCAAGACCATTTACTATTTCCAAAAAATAGAGCATAACACACAGTATACGAAGTAAAAATCATATATAGTACATCATACAAACGTAGGAAGTAGGAATCTCATGCGATAAAATATGCATATAAATACTCTTTCTTCCTAAGTGGAATTCGCGTATGGAATGGGTTGCCAGAACAAACCAGGAAAACCAGTAACTTAACATCATTTAAAACATTAATAAAAATGCAAGTCTAGACTCGGACCACGGATGAACGTAGGACGCAATAATATTCTTTATAGAAGGAGCGTCTGTAATATATAAGATAATAATTTAAAAATCGGGGTGATTTCAGCATATTTTTTTTAATGTGTGCAAAATATATTTAATTCACTCTTAACGTATTTTAAAATTATACTTTACAATAAAACCTTTAAATAGACTTACTGTTTAATTTATTTAAATTATATTTACTACAATCAATAAAAAAAATGACATTGAATAACTAGTCAATGTATTTATAACCAATGCAGACATTTTCTATTTCATGAAAACACTCTGAACCAATTCAGAATTCTGTTTGATCGTTAATGTTGATGATAAGTAATTTACTAAAGTATAAAGAGATCCTTTCGTCCCCACACTACTGTGATGATCAAAAGAGACAAGATTAATGTGGACAATGCAACACTGAATAGTGAGATTACGAATGTGATGTTGAAGGCCGATAGCTTTTTCCCATTCAGTGCCTCGGCCTATAAACAGGTCACGAATTGAACTATTTTTAGAAGCTCTATGAAAGGTAAAAAAAATAAAAATTTTACAGACATCAATTTAAAAGACATATTTTTAAAAAGACATCTAGTTAACATACATCTATTTAATTGATATCTAGTTAACAGACATCTATTTAATTGATATCTAGTTTGCAGACATCTATTTAATTGATATCTAGTTAACAGACATCTTTTTTAATTGATATCTAGTTAACAGACATCTTTTTTAATTGATATCTAGTTAACAGACATCTTTTTTAATTGATATCTAGTTAACAGACATCTTTTTTAATTGATATCTAGTTAACAGACATCTATTTAACTGACATCTAGTTAACAGAAATCTATTTAACTGATATCTAGTTAACAGAAATCTATTTAACTGACATCTAGTTAACAGAAATCTAGTTAACAGAAATCTAGTTAACAGAAATCTATTTAACAGACATCTAGTTAACAGAAATCTAGTTAACTGATATCTAGTTAACAGATATCTATTTAACAGACATCTAGTTAACAGAAATCTATTTAACAGACATCTAGTTAACATCAGACATTTATTTAACAGACTTCTAGTTAACTGACATCTAGTTAACATCAGACATCTATTTAACAGACATCTAGTTAACTGACATTTAGGTAACTAGTATCTTTTAAAAAATAATATATCTATGTAACCGGTATAATTTTCAATGTAATCTATTTAGCTAATATATTTATGTAACTGAAAATCAAGCAACTTATATCTGTTTAACAGATATATAACGATCTTTCAAAAGTCGTATTTTATAACATAAAAGTAAATTATAACATAAATACGTATTGAGTTCATTCTGCCAGACGACAAGTCACTAACCTAAACATCTTATCCCTGTCTAGAATCACCCCCTCTATGAATCCATCCTTGTTTTTTTATTGGATGCTTCGAGTCACGTGGTGACGCGATTTCTAGCTGCTAACGGGATCAGATCATTATAGTTTCCGTTGTCACGTGCTGGTCCAGGTCCCTGGGGGCCGTCCGCTACTCTCATCCATCTCTCTTGACCTCAGGCTTTGGTCATCTTTATTTTTGACCCTCGTCCATCTCGTCCCCCGCATTCCTAAATTTCAACCAGGAACCAGGGTTTTAGATCAAAGCTTTCTCTATATTTTTTGCGTGGCATATTTTGTGATCGTTTTATTCCCAGGGTTAAGTGGACCTAACTATCGTCCTATATTGCTGTTTCTCTTATATATATATATGTATATCTCCTGTATCTGTCTGAGTCTATCTAAATATCACCGTATCCATTTATCGATATTTTATTTATCTATTCAACCATCCATCTATCTATTTATCTCTCTGAGTTAATCTACCTATCTATCCAGCTAGCTATCTATCTAAGTGTCTGTTAATCTATCCATGAAACAACACATATTATAAAAATGTATTAGCATTATAAATAAATTCATTGAATGGAAAAAGAAAATATCTGCCCTTTGAAGCGTATGGGAAACGTTAAAAGGTTTCTTGGGCCGCTTTGTGACCCGCGGGTGTTTTTTTAAATCTATTTCAATATCGATATATCTATCTGCATTTCTATCTATCTCTTTCTATGTATCTCTATCTGTCTGTATATTTATACAGATGTGTGCATCTACCCTCTTTGTATATGTAGGTGTATAGTAGTGTATACCTATCTTTAATTGTTATCTATTTATGGTTATATATATATATATATGTAAATGTCTGTCTTGTTATCTAATTTATCAATGAGTCAATGTATCTATTTTTATTTAGTTTTTTTTATATCTTTTTTTCCAACTTTCTAATATATGCCTACATTTTCTTTCAACAAAATATTTATTTTTCTATTTTATATATTCAAATATCTAATTTATATTAATTAATCTGTTTATCTTGAAAGTCTTACCGTTTCTATCTTTTATTATATTTTATGTTCTTTACAGACTCCAAACTTTCTAACAAACCTACAGAAAAAATCAATGCAATTAATAGAATAAACTAATCAGTTTTGTATGATCATTATTACTGCTTACAATAAATATTTCTATACTTACAAACACCAAAACACATAAACATAAACACATACACCCACGCGCGCTCACACAAGAGCCGCCTCTTTTTGTGGTTTTCAAGTTTCATCTCAAATAATTCTAATATTTCTACTATTTCTACTATTTCTACTATTTCTACTATTTCTACTATTTCTACTATGTTTCTATTTGCCAAATTGACACACAAACTTCACTTATTTCTAGAATTGTCTCCCTTTACATTAGAGCATCCTGTTAGAGATCATCTGTGAATCACTTTTTTTTTTAAAGAATCTTTTTAATGGAATATAAATTTGATTAATTCTCTGAACTATTTAATAATTACATCTTGGTTTTGTTGTAAACCAATTCTGAAAACAACGAATAATATATTATATCGTAGTTTAAAAAAATAATCATTACCTTCCCCCACCCCCACCCCAAATATATAGCCTATAATGTGTAGTTGATAAAATAAACAATTTAAAAAAACTATTTTCGTCCGTTTCATTTATATTTCTTAATATCTTTTTTTACTATTCCATCATTTATGACTTAGTTTTCGTTATTCTTATTATTATGAATGAATTATTAATTAAACAAGGTTTGACGATAGTTGAAGTAATAGAATAAACAAATGAAAAGTAACTATAACATTTAGATTCTACATTCTATTTTTCACCTAGAAAACGAAGTGTAGATTAAGGCGCAGTGTAGAAAGTTTATTGGCAGGGGAAGTAAGTCAGTGGAATAATGTGTTTTTTTTGTAACTCTTAAATCAGTCAGGATGACAAGTGTGTTACCTTTCTTTGTGGAACTTGCCAACTGTTAGAAAGATAAAAAAGAAACACACCATCAATGTTAATGCTTATAATATTTGTATTATTGGTAGCGTGGTAATTCGTATAAGCAACTTAACATTTTATTCAGATCCAACTCAGCCAACTGACATTTATTCTATTCAGCACTTTACACGTAGACTTGATCAAGAGGCAATTGTAGTTTTTACTTACTTCAAAAAAACTTTATTGAACAATATAAACACAGATATATATATATATATTCTTTGATAATATAGAATGTAGGAATTGTAGGTACATATGATATACTTTAATTAAACAATTTTACAATGGAGATATTAAATCAGTACCCTCTCACTTGGGGCTAATATAAGCAGAAGTGTTCCCTAGCCATCAATTCGGCAGACTAGTGTCTAACAAAAACTTAATCTTTTATTATTGAAGATTTCCTAAAATACATTGGGTGCACTGACCTATACAACTTTAATACGGGATACTAAATAATCAATGTAATAAAATGCAAATGTTTTAATATAATTATTTAATCAATTAACTCATTAATATCATTATTATTTTGGGAAAGGCAATATCTACAGACAACAAAAATACAACAATCAGAATATTGTAAGATTAGAACAATCAAATAACTCAGAAACTCAATTCACGTAAATTGGTTAGAATGCTGATATTTTGCAAGTGAATGGACCAATAACATGAGCACATAATATTAAACACTGACACACATTGTTGGTCTAACGACATAGCTTTGCGTTACCATTACAATGGTCTCAATTTTGTAAATGGTTTGGGCTTATAATTGTTCCAGCATTTAATAACTTCTACGATGTTAAGTTTCTGGTTTTCTTGATTTGTTCAGGCAACCCATCCCATGCCCTGATGCCAGTTGGGAAGAAATACTACTTATATGCATTAGTTCTTGCATGTGGGTCTAGCAAGCTCTACATTTATTGTCTAAAGGAACCAGTTATAAGAATTGTGCTCTCTTTATCACTGCTCTACATTTTCCAGATCGTATAGAAAACGTTATTAAAACCATAGATCTAGTAACAATAAAACCTACCACTTTAACCATAGTTTTAACCCTAACTCTATCTTATGATAAAACTAGATCAATCTTATTTCAAATAAACGACATAAAATAATTGGTTACTTAAAAGTATAGGACAAAATAAAAATTAAAATAAAATCTTTGTACAATTCATGTATTCGAGATAAACAATCAATGAATTACTTTAACGTCTTTAGAAGTGAACTACTTTCAATATCTTTATTGAAACACATCCACTTATTGCATTACCCAAAACAAAATACATTCAATACATACATACAATACATACAGACATTTCTACGCTAGATGAGAATAATTGTTTATTGCATAAAAAAGCATCAGTCATGTAGTTTTTTGTTTTTCTAGGAAGCCCTCTGGAAGTTATCGAGCCCGACCCCCGTAGATAACGTTAGCTATGGAATGTCTGAGAAACACAGCTCGGGTTAATGAAAGCAAAAACGGAAACATTCTGCAAGCCGATTAAGAATTGGCAGGTCTATTCATCATTATGGGGCTACTTGGTTAATGCACCCATGAGAGACTTCAGCCTCTAAAATAGCTAGTTTGGCATACTTTTTCTTTTTCCTTTTTTTCTAACAAGATGTATTATATGATCTGTGCTAAGGTTGCTGGTTGTATTTAGTTATTATAGACCTAACGTGTTTTGTTTTCACTATTGTGTTATAAAATAAAATGCTAACAGGATGCGGCGGACTATGTACATTTCTTTGGTTTTCTATTCCAGGGGCCACACAGTCAAATAACATAATAATAGAATTTCCTTATCAAAACAACGTCTCTGAAATGTATGGACGTCAATTGAAGAAAAATATAAGTTCCTGGAACTTTTTCTAGCCGCACAATTTATTCCCTAATATAACTTGACCAAATGTTGCAAGAAACAACAATATTGTGCTGAATAACGAATACGACAAGCGCCACTATAATTATTGTAAGTCAGCTGACATGTAGAATAAGACATGTTAGCCTACAATTATCCTATATGTGCACATCTATATGAGTATAGAATATTTAAATAAAGCTTTTTAACCCGTAGATACAATGATGTCAAACAAACATTATGTAGACCTATAGTCAAATAAATAGAGCAAGAACAGCAAAAAAAATAATAATAAGAACTACGACATACATCTACACTTCAAACAGCGTTAACAAACAATTGTTGGAAACCTTAAATTACCGTTTAATAATTTGTGTAAAAGACATTATAATAATCTTTATTGCTTTTCTACTTACGTTGGTCATTTATCATTTGTATTTTCATTACAGCGTATGGGTAAGTTATATAATACGTATAGGCAGGTCATAGTATCGTATATGTGTTCAAAATGAACTAATGCGGGACATAAGAAAAATATCTCTTCTTAGAAATGTAACGGTGTGGCGGGGGGGGGGGGGTATATAACAATATCTTTTCAGTGGTCAGGGTCTCTAAAGACCTTGATCCGGCCCTGACCCCATGTGTGCCTATGGAACTGCACTCTCTTCGAATGCTGTAATAAAATATTTTAACCAGAACCTTACTTCCCCACCCCCTTTTTGTTTTGTTTTACCCAATCTGTATGTTTGTAAATCTGTATGTTTGTAAATCTGTATGTTTGTAAATCTGTATGTTTGTAAATCTGTATGTTTGTAAATCTGTATGTTTGTAAATCTGTATGTTTGTAAATCTGTATGTTTGTAAATCTGTATGTTTGTAAATCTGTATGTTTGTAAATCTGTATGTTTGTAAATCTGTATGTTTGTAAATCTGTATGTTTGTAAATCTGTATGTTTGTAAATCTGTATGTTTGTCAATCTGTATGTTTGTAAATCTGTATGTTTGTAAATCTGTATGTTTGTAAATCTGTATGTTTGTCAATCTGTATGTTTGTAAATCTGTATGTTTGTAAATCTGTATGTTTGTAAATCTGTATGTTTGTCAATCTGTATGTTTGTAAAACTGTATGTTTGTAAATCTGTATGTTTGTAAATCTGTATGTTTGTAAATCTGTATGTTTGTAAATCTGTATGTTTGCAAATCTGTATGTTTGTAAATCTGTATGTTTGTAAAACCAAATAAAAAAATTTTCACTGGAAGTAAACAAAAGAAAACAAAATGATTAAATCCTCTTTGAAGAGTCTCCCCCCCCCCCCACACACACACCCATTATCTTTTTTCCCCGCTCTACTCTTCTTTCCTTCTTGAATTATAAAAAAGATGTTAGCAGTCGTATAATATGTGAAAGTAATTTAATGTTATTTTCTTAAACAAACTAGTAACAGGTCTGATTTATTCTAGCCATGCAGTCTAGACTCTCTAGCTGTGCTCTATATTTTCTTAGTGATGAGTTTCACCTTTAATTTGTTTTTAGTTTTAACTGTTAACCTGATTGACACAGAAGGATTTGAATTTATCGGGTTCTGATTACTGGTGAACGCCGGTCCTCCCCTCCCCTCCCTCTCCGACCTTGGTAGAATTTCTCTAAGACTTTACTGAGCCAATAATATGTAGCAGACGGAGTGGACATTGTGTTGACCACGCATTCTTTTTATATCCGCAAGTTTTGCAGAAAAAAAAATGTGCTTTGCATGTACTTACTCGCCTTTGAAACAGAAATCGTTAAAATTTATAAAGTTTTACAATGACATAGATTGCCCATCAGCACCAACCCACCCTCTATGTAATGATCAGTTTAAACCATAGGTTCTCAACGGGGGCGATATCGCTCCCTGGGGGGCGGTGAGAAGCTTTAGGGGGGCGCTGACATTCCCGGGGGCGATTGGGGGGGTGGTGAAGAGCAAGTAGGTGGTACAAACGTACCTGATAAAAAACTGAACACCTCAGCTATTTGAATCGATTCGTTTTTTGGATGAAATGTGATGTAAACGCAAGTATTGCTAAATATCTGATATCCCCCAGTAGGGGTCAGTATTTGGCACATATGGTGTGCGGCCGGCTGGTCCTGTGGTTCGTTCACTGGACTGTCACCCTTGCTGACCGATCACTGTCGCTAGGTAACATCTGCTTATATTAATGATATTTTGATCTCAGTTTTACTGAGACGTCCTTTAATGCGTTTGTATCATTCGTTCATTCGTGTCGTGTTTAAATATTATTGTTAATAAGGTAGGGGCCTATAGATACGTAGCCTAGTAATTAGACAAACTGGGTTGTCATTGTAATGCTTGAAAATATACATATAAATATTTTATTCATATAATATTTATATAATTTTCAAATACTTTTTACAGTTTGATCATTTCAAAAATTATACATTGTAAGCTATTTATTTTTTATAAAAGAAAAAAAAATATTAGCTCAAAGAAAACGGGCTAATTATCCCCCTTTAATTAAAACATTTTTCCACATTTGATTCAATGGTGATGCCGAACAAGTTCTGTTTTGTAATATAACAAATATTACTGATTATTAGACCTAAGGCTTTTGCAACCAAAATTGAAACAAATATAGACAAATTTCTGGCAACACACCAGGCAAACGCTTCGCATTAATATTGATTTTTTAATTATTTAAACCTTTTGTTTAGGCAATTTTTTGATAGATCAAGTGTTACAATATGTTTCCTTTTCATTTTTTTTAAAGATAATTAATTAATCACTCAAAAAGTATAGTCGGAAACTATAGTCCAGTCGAGTAGTCCAGACGGGCGGAAAAAAAGGGGGGGGGGAATGGGCGCTAAAAGAAAGTTGGGGGGGGGGGCGTTGAGCGGAAAAAAATTGTAAAAGGGGGCGGTGAGCCGAAAAAGGTTGAGAACCTATGGTTTAAACTATAGTGACATTTGTTTCTCAAATAGTAATGCTTATAATAAGTCAGTCTCTAGTATTATATTTTTATTTATTACACAATTATCTTCACTACTGGAGACTACGCTGAACCGAGTCATGGATTGAATAATAATAATAATAATAATTGCTCGTTTATATAGCGCCTCACTCCATGCTAATGCAAGCATGCTCAGCGCGCTCACAAAAACGAAACGACACTCTAAAATAGTTTTAAACAAGGTTTAGGCCGATGGAGGTACGAAACGACAATAACATTTTAAAATAGTTTTAAACAAGTTTTTTGCTGATGGAGGTGTACTTGATCAACTTAGTTGAAAAGAAAAGTCTGGATTGAATCATAGAGATGACTATAGTCTTGAACTACAGAGTACATCAAAACGGGAACATATGTTGTGTGAATTGTTCTTTTTTTTCTCTTCCTTTTTTCACCACAGTGACTGGAGCAAATGCTGTAGCTTGTTTCTCTCTTTCTTTCTTTCTCTTTTGCTCTCTTTCTTTTCTTCTAAAGAGATTAAGTCTTCTTGAAAGTTGTTAAATGAGGTCATTACAGGTAGATGAACCAATAGAGAAACAAAAACAGATCAAAGTGAAAGCCACGACAGTTTTATTAGCTAATCAATCAATACAGCTACATGGTGTAGCTAATCAATCAATACAGCTACATGGTGTAGCTTACAACTTTACACAATGAACAAAAATACATGTTGAAACATATATTATTTATTTATTAATAAATATAGATGCATTTTATAAACCTTAATATGACTGCATGTGTTTATTTATTATATTTATATATATTTTATTTTTAGACTAAACTTTTTTTTTTAGCAATCTTGAATAATATTGATAACACATTAACACGGAAGAGAAGCAATTTAGCCACTTGTTTACGACAGCACCGTGCAGATAGACAAAAATCTAATTACTCCTTCCGTACTTTGTCTAGCTGCTAGGAGCTATGTTTACGTACAGGAGAACTAACCCAGGAGCTGTTTTTGTAGTCGGCACGTACTTACACGGTTCCTACATTTCACTTTGGTCCCTATCTCCCCTTACTCTATTGGTCAGCTCTGATGGTGGTGGGGAGGGGGGTGAGAACAGGGATGTTTGGGAATGGCTATTGGTCATTTGTCCGGGATGACGTTTGTACTTGGACCTATATTTTCAGTTGTTGTTTTTGTCTTGTTGTCAATTCAGTTATCAGGTGTTTTTTTTTTTCTGTGTGTAAACTACGTTGGACTAACTACTTAACTTCTTCTTTCTTTGTGTGTCCTAAATAGGTTGATTATATGCGCTAGCTTAGGTGTCAGGAAGAACATTGTTTTCAGTGGGAATGTGTGATATAAGCAAAAACTAAACCAGGGGCTAATGAATAATTGGTTGATTGAGTTAATAATAATTCCACATAATGTTTGATTGAGTTTATAATAATTCCACATGATGATTAATTGAGTTAATAATAATTCCACATGATGATTGATTGGTTGATTGTGTTAATAATAATTCCACGTGATGATTGATTGGTTGATTATGTTAATAATAATTCCACGTGATGATTGATTGGTTGATTTAGTTAATAATAATTCCACGTGATGATTGATTGGTTGATGAAGTTAATAATAATTCCACGTGATGATTAATTGGTTGATTAAGTTAATAATAATTCCACATGATAATTGATTAATTGCGTCGATAATAATTCCACAAGATGATTGAAGGATTGTGTTGATGATTGATATTAATTCGTCAATTTTACAAAAATAAATGTCCTTTGATGTTCCCCGTATTTAGCCTTTATGATTCACATGTTTTTTTGTGACCTCTTCATTTTCGTACCTGTTGTATTATAATGTAAGTTGACTCTGGCTCGCAGTTTGAAATGTTTACCCACGTCAGAATCCCTTAGTTGCTAAATGTTAAAATTAGACACGCTCCAGTAAAACGTTCAGTCTATATTTTTGAATTGGTTGTTTAGCCTGGTCGTTGGCTTTGTGAAAACAATCATTCTTTTTTTATGGCTTAGACTGTCACATTTTTAAAATCATTTATTATAAATTTGTGACGAATAATCTACATATAGATCTATATAACAAACTATACATTTCAGAATAAAACAATTGAATACCAGCTATAACAAACTATACAAGTAAGAATAAAACAATTGAATACCAGCTATAACAAACTATACAAGTAAGAATAAAACAATTGAATACCAGCTATAACAAACTATACAAGTAAGAATAAAACAATTGAATACCAGCTATAACAAACTATACAAGTAAGGATAAAACAATTGAATACCAGCTATAACAAACTATACAAGTAAGGATAAAACAATTGAATACCAGCTATAACAAACTATACAAGTAAGGATAAAACAATTGAATACCAGCTATAACAAACTATACAAGTAAGGATAAAACAATTGAATACCAGCTATAACAAACTATACAAGTAAGGATAAAACAATTGTATACCAGCTATAACAAACTATACAAGTCAGGATACAACTATTGTATACCAGCTATAACAAACTATACAAGTCAAGATACAACTATTGCATACCAGCTATAACAAACTATACAAGTAAGGATAAAACAATTGTATACCAGCTATAACAAACTATACAAGTCAGGATACAACTATTGCATACCAGCTATAACAAACTATACAAGTAAGGATAAAACAATTGTATACCAGCTATAACAAACTATACAAGTCAGGATACAACTATTGCATACCAGCTATAACAAACTATACAAGTCAGGATACAACAATTGTATACCAGCTATAACAAACTATACAAGTCAGGATACAACAATTGTATACCAGCTATGACAAACTATACAAGTCAGGATACAACAATTGTATACCAGCTATAACAAACTATACAAGTCAGGATACAACAATTGTATACCAGCTATGACAAACTATACAAGTCACGAAGCAATCATGCTGTGAGTGCTAATAGCCAACATCATCCTCTTGATGCATTATACATAGGTCAGCGTTGAAACGTGACAACTAAGAAATGTAACGATAAATACACAGTTTTGTATAAATTACTGGCATCTAGATTCTTTAAGGACTGAAATAAAGAAAAGAAATATTATTTAAATATGCAAAATGTACAATAACCTTTCCCTAATGACCAATATTAGACCAATAATTAAATTTTATTGTATTTGACGTGATGTGTCAATAAGTTATACTAAATATCAAAGTAATTTTAAAATATTTTAATACCAGTAAATAAAAAGTGAAATATTCCTTGGATTATACATTATGTCTCTGTGTGTCTGTCTCTTATTCTTTTTGTAAGTGGTATCTATCACTCTGTTTGTATGTTTCTTTCTATGTTTGTTTCTGTGGGCGAGTGTTTCTGTCTCTGTTTCTTTATGTTTATGTGTGCGTGTCTTTGTGTGTGTCTGTATAAGTTCAAGTGTCTAAGTGTAAGTCTGTCTGTATGTGCTTTTGTTAGTTTGTTTATCTGTCCGTGTATGTCTGTCTATGTGTTTGTTTATCTGTCCGTGTATGTCTGTCTATGTGTTTGTTTATCTGTCCGTGTATGTCTGTCTATGTGTTTGTTTATCTGTCCGTGTATGTCTGTCTATGTGTTTGTTTATCTGTCCGTGTATGTCTGTCTATGTGTTTGTTTTCCTTTATGTCAGTTTCTGTTTCTGTGTCTATCAAAATGGTTCTTTTTGCAATTGTATGTTTCTAAGTGTGTTGTTGAGTTCCTGTTGTGTATAGGCCTAATATACCTGTGTATATCTTACTGTCTGTGTGTAAAAGTGTTTATGTGTGCGTGTTTGTCTGCCAGTATTTTCTGAATTCTTTTGTGATTGTTGTTTCTGTTTGTTTTTGCGTGTGTGGGTTGATGCAATAATAAGCTCATTGTCATACCTTGCTGTGCTACATTTCTACATCCACACAACGTTTCGTCTATCTTTAGATTGAAAGAAAGTGTCTGCTGTAGTATCGTTGTATAACTTCTTAGAGATAGTCATCTGACATACCAAGAATTGAATGACCACGGCGATAAGAGTGGAGGGCGAGGGTGGGGGGGGGGGGGCGGGGCGGGTCATTTTACCCTAATCACTTGGTGGGCACAGTGGCCGAGCTGCCGGCAGAGCGTTCGACTGGCGTACCGAAAGTTCTGGGTTTGAATCCTGGTGAAGACTATAATTTTTTTCCCTGGTCTGGAGGGTGACCCAGAGTCTACCCAGTCTGATGCGTATCTGACCTTAGTGGGGGGGGGGGGGGTAAAGGCGGCTTTGCATAGTGCTGGCCACACAGTCACCTTGTATGCTGTGGCCACACAGTCACCTTGTATGCTGTAGCCACACAGTCACCTTGTATGCTGTGACCACACAGTCACCTTGTATGCTGTAGCCACACAGTCACCTTGTATGCTGTAGCCACACAGTCACCTTGTATGCTGTAGCCACACAGTCACCTTGTATGCTGTAGCCACACAGTCACCTTGTATGCTGTAGCCACACAGTCACCTTGTATGCTGTGGCCACACAGTCACCTTGTATACTGTAGCCACACAGTCACCTTGTATGCTGTAGCCACACAGTCACCTTGTATGCTGTGGCCACACAGTCACCTTGTATGCTGTAGCCACACAGTCCCCTTGTATGCTGTAGCCACACAGTCACCTTGTATGCTGTAGCCACACAGTCACCTTGTATGCTGTAGCCACACAGTCACCTTGTATGCTGTAGCCACACAGTCACCTTGTATGCTGTAGCCACACAGTCACCTTGTATGCTGTAGCCACACAGTCACCTTGTATGCTGTAGCCACACAGTCACCTTGTATGCTGTGGCCACACAGTCACCTTGTATGCTGTGGCCACACAGTCACCTTGTATGCTGTGGCCACAGAAACTGATGAACAGTAGCGGGGGGGGGGCAGTGGGAGCGGCTTTTCCCCCTACGACCATTTTCGAAAAAAAGGGACATTTCGGGAAAATAAATATTTAATTAATAATTTTAACAAGCCATGAAGCACATTTTATGTTGTTTCTATTTTTTGTTTTTGATTGCGTTTCAACAATTTAATTAATTACAATCATTTTGAATCAGTCAGCGTGCCAACAGCGTGAAAGTCAAACTGATCAAATATATTATTTTTATAAGACAATTTATTTAGTGTCGTAGCAAGACCAAGACCAAAAGAAAAGGAGCGTAATAGAGAAAATCATCAAAGCGTTTCATATTTAATTAAAAATTAACCTCTTTGTTATTATCAGCTTTTAAAAAAAAATTCATTCATATCTAGTAAACAATTTCATTACTCAACTTACACATTAATATTTATCAACCTTTGAATTTAGATCTAGATCTAGTTGTCAAGAAATTACTCTAGTATAATAGATATAAAGTCTTTCGTGTTTGATCTCAGTATAATCATAGACTATAATATACATGGACCGCTTGTTTTAGTATTTCTGCTATATGATGACTTGAAACACTGATGTTCGGAATTCCCGATTCTAAATAACGTAATTACTATACAGGAAATAAAGTTATTGATATACAAGTTCCGTTTTATTTAATCGCTATGATTTTCTCAATGAAAAATTAAAATCGAAAGTTGTACAGAGCGGAAACATTTATAGATGAGTGTTGTGTGCGCACGGAAAAAGAACATAAGCTCTAAAAATAGAGCAGGCGGTCCATCTTATTATAGTAAATGATTATAGGATTAATAGGCCTACAAGTATTCATTTAAATAACTAAAGCAAGCGGTCCATGTATATTATAGTCTATGGTATAACTGAGATTTACTCTAACATATTATTTTAACTTTCATATAAAGAACCCTCAAGAAATTACAATTTATGAGGAAGAGATTCATTATAATTATACAAATTATACAAACTGAATAGTTATTTGAATGTTTAAAAATGTACATTCTTTAGCCAAAAAATATTTATACAATTTTTAACTATCTTGTGTAACTTGATCATTTTAGAGTTATAAATTGTAAGCCATTAACTTTTTTTTTATGAAAACATAAAAGAAACATATTAAAAATATTAATGTAAAGAAAACGGGTTTATTATCTCCCTTCAATTAAATTCTCCAAAGTTGATGGTAGTGATAACAAACGAGTTAATTTTTTTAATAAAACTAGTATACTTCTGAAAATGCTCATCTATCTTAATTTGCCTTAAATTAGGGAAAGAGTTAAATGTTTTGAAATTGATTTCACGGAAAGATATGCCCAGTTTCAATGCAAATCCATTCCAGTTGCCTAACACTTCAAGTGCTTTTGGGCCCAGTCTTGTAAATGGAAGTTTAACTCACTGAAATGTGCCGCCAAGTCATACAGAAACATTGGCTTCAACAGTCAGTTGTCCTCATTCAATAACGGATTTTTTTTTCCATTAAGATACATCTTAATTGCTTCCAGACAAGAAAAGAATATATTCAAGACTTTACTTATATTCCGCATGACTGTCTTCTAGAAAAGACTTGAAAAACTATACAATTGACTATCTTAACAATAGATTCAATCACAGATTGCAAGTCCAATGATGGGAGCTTAGCATACAAACATTCCTGAACTAAAAAAGACGACGTCCAGTGTGATTCCCATTCAATTCGCCATGCAGCATTCACTAATTATGCTAACATACGTTGTTTTCACTTGCATTAAACAATATTCTTTGAGGTCTTTCTCGTGCCACTGAAAATCGTTGTGCGTGCCAAGTCTAGCACGCGTGCCTTAGTTTGTCGATCCCCGCTATAGAGCATTCGCGTTGATTCTATAAATACTTTTCGATACTAGATGTTCATCCCAAAAATGAGCAGTAGATGCAATCAATTTTGCAGAAATTCCCGTCACTTTTAGCTGCTAGAAAAAGAATGGTGAATGGTTAAATAAAAACTGCACTATTATACAGTGTGTATCCTGAGGCCAGGATTTTCTTATAACACTTTATACGTACAAATTCTTAGTTATTCTATTAATCTGAAAAAGTTGCTAAAAGTGGGGCCTTTTTCCTAAAATTTCGCTTTCCCTAGCGCCACTGCTGGTGAACGTTGCTTCACCGACCATATGGATCAATTTAGTGCGACGGGTACATTACCTTTACTTTCTGTATGGATTATTAATGACATTTTTCTTCTTTGTCATCGGTTGTGTCTGCATTATATAGTTTGTATAGAGTTCACCATGTCTGCATTATATAGTTTGTATAGAGTTCACCATGTCTGCATTATATAGTTTGTATAGAGTTCACCATGTCTGCATTATATAGTTTGTATAGAGTTCACCATGTCTGCATTATATAGTTTGTATAGAGTTCACCATGTCTGCATTATATAGTTTGTATAGAGTTCACCATGGAACTTGACCTAATCATATCTTGAAAGATCCAGTTAACGTCACATGTGGAAGAAAAACTCCATGAGATCCAAGCTGTTGCTAATTAGTTAGATCGGGGCTGCAATCTAATGATGGTGTTACAGGGGAGGGGGATAATATCTTTTCCAGATCATGTTGGTCCATTGCCTAGGCTAACAAGGGGATTGCATAGACACTACAAAGACCAGTCGCCGTTTCTTTTCCTGCAAATGCTGCCAGATACCTTTAGATCTGGAAAGACTTGGAGACAACCTTCAATCCCAGGAAAGAACAACTCTCAGGATTAAAACTTTTGGAATGGCAATGCCAGCTCGTTGCTCTTGACAACGTCCCATACATTTGACTCCAAAGGACATAGTTTAATTTGACCATTCTCTCAATCACCCCCAATCACCCCCAATCACCACACAATCACCGCCCCTGTCTTTTAACACTATCACTCTTGTCTGGGTTTGTGCATGTTGTTTTCCCCCATTGAATAAATCTTTGTTCCGGCATTATCTCCCCTCGCACTGCCTCGTCCATCGGAAGTTCTCTTGAAACAGAATAGTTTATGATATGAAAGAGTAAACTATAAAAATATAATAAATGAGCAGATGACATGAGCAGATGAAGTTCTATATTTATCCACATTATTGTGCAAAGTTTGACACGTGGAATGCTAACAATCCATTTATCTTATTACAATAATTAGGCCTATATTCATTCATGGTTTACACAAAAATGAACTCAGGGGCAGAGGAGGGCTGGGTGGTGCAGGGACAATAAATTGTTTTATGTAATGGAGCCTGCTTTTTTTGTTTTGCATTCTTTTTATTAAGAGGATAGGCCAAATATTTTTAAAAGCTTAATGCTCTGTCTAATTTTATCGCTTAGCTCAAAGTTTGGAATTATATTTTTTCAATAAGACCTTCAATAGTTGATTACCGGTATGTTATCTAATACAAGTGTTTACTTCGAATATGTACGCCTAAATCTGCAATTGTGACGCCTATATCTGCAATTGTGACGCCTATATCTGCAATTGTGACAAGAAAATTCCTTGTAAATAATTTGTTTTAATCTAATTCTGCGCAATCTAATTTATCTTATGTTATACACCACAGACATTCCTTTTATAAAAAAAGATTATTGTGTCCTACGCTCATCCGCGGTTTGAGTCTAGTCTTGCATTTCTATAAGTGTTTTAAATGATGTTAAGTTATAAATGCAGTAGTAGTATTGAGGAACTCTTGTAAAAAGAAAAACACAAACTAAAATGGTCACCAAAAGAGTTTAATCAAGTAGCTCATGCGTAAAGTTAAAATTCCCATTGAAAAAATCGGGAATGAAAATGAATTTATATTCAATTTTTAAAAGTTTTAATGCTGAATAACTGTTAATATTTAATTGAGTGATATACAATACCAGTATACTGGAATACGTGTGCAGTTAGTTTCACATGTGCTTGTGTATTATTTTCGCCAATAATTTTTTTTTAAATAAAATTAGAATGCACATTGTTCTATATAATATAAAACTATTCATAATATAATAATAACACACCATAAAAATAATGGCATAGAGTCTATGTTTTTTCGTGTTTTTTTATTAAAATATCTAATAAAAAAATAGTTGGCGATTTTTTAATTGAACATCAAATAGTATTGTGAATTAGGTTATCTTATACTTAAAACCTATTAATTTGTTATTATATCTCGTTTAGTGTTGTAGATTTCTATAAAAGAGAAATTATGTCTACATTAAATATATTCATAGAAATAGTAGAGTCTATTTATTTTTTTAATGGTAGACACGCTCATTTTCCCCACACGGCACTGCCATTTTAAAAGAGTATTAAAAAGGATGATGAGGTTAATTACCACCGGAAGTGCGTGATTCACTACATCCCAGAATGCCCTACCGATTAAGTCAAGAATGCGACGACCTGGAACAAATGTAGACTAAATAAAAAAAAAACATTTCTTTTTATAAAGCTTACTAGAGATATATAAATTGTTTCCTACTCTCTCTCTCTCTCACACACTTTGTGTGTGTGTGTGTGTGTGTCACCCTATGACGTCATTGGTCCATTACATGCTATTGATTCTTTTCACGGCCTTTCTGAAAACCCTTACCACCCCCCTCCCAAACCTCCCTACTTCTCTTCCCCTGCCTTCCCTGCCCTCATAATAAGCTCAGCCTACAGTTTAAAGCTAATACTTTCTTGTTTTTTTTTATCACCGGCGTCCATACTACGTGAGGAATTGTCCAGAGAAGGGGGAGGGGGAGGGGTAGAGAGAATTCTCCGCTTCGTTATTGTATATGCAATTTGTGTGTACATGAATCCGTTGGCTATGTATGAACACTGTACAACGATGTATACATTCTATATTCCAATTTTTCATGTCAGAAATTTTGTGTTATTTCTAATACGATGGTATTTTGGGTTTGTCTCGTTTTTGTTTCATTTACAACCAAATCTATCAAATCTCGAGCATTTGATTTCAATTATAAAGAGATGAGTCTTGAAAAGCATTGTATGTTTCACAAATTTTTGATGACAATAAAACTTTGGATGAAACAAAAAGGACGCAAATAGTTTGCAGATAATTTTTCCCCAAGTAAATACTTCATTCTGAATCTACTGTAGCCTTTTGGAATATGTTTCGAAAATGAACTTTTGTTTTCTAAGCTGAAACTTATAAAAACTTTCTTTGGTCAACAATGGGACACATTCAACAATATTTACTGGCGATTTCAATTTCATTTGTTGCGTAAAATGATATTTAAGGACGTCATACGTGACTTTGCTAATATAGAGTAAAATGATATTTAAGGACGTCATAAGTGACTTTGCTAATATAGAGTAAATTGATATTTAAGGACGTCATAAGTGACTTTGCTAATATAGAGTAAGTAAAGTAAACAACCCTTCGGACCAAATTGATCACATGGCGGGGAAGCAGCGTTAACCAGTTTCTGTGACCAGATACTTGGCGATGTGTGGTCATCACAATGCCCAGCCGCCGAAACAATGAGTGATGGGTAGAATCAGGGACACCCTCCAGTCCCGGAAACAAATCCTAGCCTTCACTAGGATTCGAACCCTGAACTTTCGGAACGCCAGTAGAACGCACTGTTGCTCGGCCACCGTGTCCAAATACAGATAGCCGAAAAGTTAAAGTAGGCTACTGTCACCCAGCTAAGTGTTTATCTTACATTGTTAAAAGTACTGTCACCCAGCTAAATGTTTATCTTACATTGTTAGAAGTACTGTCACCCAGCTAAATGTTTATCTTACATTGTTAGAAGTACTGTCACCCAGCTAAGTGTTTATCTTACATTGTTAGAAGTACTGTCACCCAGCTAAATGTTTATCTTACATTGTTAGAAGTACTGTCACCCAGCTAAGTGTTTATCTTACATTGTTAGAAGTACTGTCACCCAGCTAAATGTTTATCTTACATTGTTAGAAGTACTGTCACCCAGCTAAATGTTTATCTTACATTGTTAGAAGTACTGTCACCCAGCTAAGTGTTTATCTTAAATTGTTAGAAGTACTGTCACCCAGCTAAATGTTTATCTTACATTGTTAGAAGTACTGTCACCCAGCTAAATGTTTATCTTACATTGTTAGAAGTACTGTCACCCAGCTAAGTGTTTATCTTACATTGTTAGAAGTACTGTCACCCAGCTAAGTGTTTATCTTACATTGTTAGAAGTACTGTCACCCAGCTAAATGTTTATCTTACATTGTTAGAAGTACTGTCACCCAGCTAAATGTTTATCTTACATTGTTAGAAGTACTGTCACCCAGCTAAGTGTTTATCTTACATTGTTAGAAGTACTGTCACCCAGCTAAATGTTTATCTTACATTGTTAGAAGTACTGTCACCCAGCTAAATGTTTATCTTACATTGTTAGAAGTACTGTCACACAGCTAAGTGTTTATCTTACATTGTTAGATTTGCAAACGTTATTAAATCTGTATCTTACATTGTTAGAGCTGCAAACGTTATTAAATCTGTATCTTACATTTATGTGATGTTTTTCTTTAGTTATAGCCTTTCATTTATGTGTTCAATAAGAAGGCCCAGCAAAATGGTTCATTGGACCTAGGCACATTGTCTAGTATGCCTAATGGTTAAATCAGTCCTTACAAAAACAAAACCTGTTTAAAATACGAAAGACAAAAAAGAATGGTAAAATGTTAAGTAAAAAAGTCTGTGTTTTCTAAAATAACATGGCTGACCAGCACATCTGGCTTGTGACCGAACTTCACATCATTTCCGGCTCCTGCCAACACCGGGCTACTTTCGATTTTCAATGTCAACCCGGCTTTTATTTTCCTTTTTTTTTTAGTGCTTCTATTGGCAGCCTCCCCTCTCTCATCCCTCCCTATACTTGACTGTTTCTTTCATGAATATTCCTATCACCTTTCTTTAAGTGAAACTTTGTATAGCTTTATCTCGACCTGTGCTCTTCATTGACGAGATAGTCTGATAAGGCGGTTCGCTTTCTGGACTAGCAACTTTAGAAGAGATAGGAACCTAACAGATTGTCAGCAGTTGGATATGTGTAGCAAGCATAGTCTCCTGGGTACACTGCTACGGAGTTAAAATTATAAAAGTGGCTAAGATAATATGTTAGTGTCTAAGCGCTACTAGCACAGGATTCGGAAACCTACGTAACGCGTGTCAAATTTGGCACGCAGACCGATGTTCATTCTTACGTGGCAGAGCACCAAAAAGGAAATTCAAGTCTCTTCTGCCAAAAATCCTACTTTGGCGGACTATTATCAAAAGGTTACCAACCCCTGTACTAACGTAAAAAAAACTAGATCGAGTAGAGTAAATTACCGGCAAGTCTTACTTGCACAGCAGAAATATAAGAATATCTTTTTAACAAATATTTATAAAAGTGTCTGGAACAAATCCACACGTCTAGATATAGATAGAAGAAATCCACACTTCTAGATATAGATAGTAAATCAATAATTTGATCTCATTTAAACCCAAACTTTTTATTCTTCCTTTCTTTTCAAAATCTGGGTTTTTCACACATCATATTTTTTTTCTTTAGGATGCTGTTCATGTTTCAGTGTCTAGATATGAATTATTTTTGTTCTCATAGCGTCTTGCTAGAGTCTGTGTTCTATACCGTGGCGTCATTCATTCAGAATTTAGACAATGAAAACAAAAGTTATATAGCTAAGCCCAGCGAGATATCGTCTAGTCCATGTAGCAAAAGACTTTTATAACTGTGTGTATGTAATTGTGTATGTGCGTGTGTTAGTGTGTGTGTGTATGTGTGAATAGAGCAACACTGTAAGATTGACTGTATGCAAAATTTTAGCACCCTGCACAGAGAACACGATTAACTAAAGTAGAAATGCGTTTAAAAAAAGTTCTAGCAAGGTAAAAGAGCAAGAGATAGTGTGGCTAATACAATGTTGATTTTCTTTACCCAAATGGTTTCGATTGTTATATCTAACTAGAACTCATATTGACTTGAGAACTGAGACTATTCATCCTTCAAATCCCTGGATATTAAAGTATGAAGTTAACCGTAGGTCACTGAAGAGGTCAATGGAAATTGGGTTTTCCTAATCAGCAAGTATAAAACTTCCAATCAAGGGTACTCATCAAAGTTCATTAACCTTGGAGTCAGCACCTCGACCTGGCGTGAAACCAATTCTTAGAAACGTAAACAAAATATCATTGTTAAATGTTTATATAACATTAATTTCCACTATCTGTTGATTTTGAAGATCTGCGTACATAGAATGTTACATTAGTTCCACGTGAACATCTTAAGTTTAAAATAAAATCTGTTGGTACAAGTTTTGTTTCCTATTTTCACGCTGATGAAATTATCCCGATATTATTTCTTTAATGATAATGATCAGGAAAGGTTTATGATACTTTGGAATATGATTACTTGTTTTTATAAATATACAATTCCCGAGGCCCCAAAGATGTAATTGTGAACTTGGGAAGAAAATCTCTATAATTGTTATAATTCCAAAAAGCTACAAACAAATTCCTTATTTAAATTATTCTAGAACTAGAGTCTAGCATCACCTCGCCTGATTGCTACAACTGGAATCAGCCTCTTTGATACATTTATCCTACATTTATAGTTAAATACATTTAAAGGTAACATCAATGGGTATAATAATGCGAGTGGTAAAATATATCTTGTACAAATATCTTTAGCTCGCGCTGTAACCCCTAAATCATACGTTTTAGAAAAAAAAATATGCTCACCCCAACCCCGGTGTCTACGCCTTTGTGTCTAAATGACCTCCGTGTCTACGCCTTTGTGTCTAAATGACCACCGTGTCTACGCCTATGTGTCTAAATGACCTCCGTGTCTACGCCTTTCTGTCTAAATGACCTCCGTGTCTACGCCTTTGTGTCTAAATGACCACCGTGTCTACGCCTTTGTGTCTAAATGACCACCGTGTCTACGCCTTTGTGTCTAAATGACCTCCGTGTCTACGCCTTTCTGACTAAATGACCTCCGTGTCTACGCCTTTCTGTCTAAATGACCTCCGTGTCTACGCCTTTGTGTCTAAATGACCACCGTGTCTACGCCTTTGTGTCTAAATGACCTCCGTGTCTACGCCTTTGTGTCTAAATGACCTCCGTGTCTACGCCTTTGTGTCTAAATGACCACCGTGTCTACGCCTTTGTGTCTAAATGACCTCCGTGTCTACGCCTTTGTGTCTAAATGACCTCCGTGTCTACGCCTTTGTGTCTAAATGACCACCGTGTCTACGCCTTTGTGTCTAAATGACCACCGTGTCTACACCTTTGTGTCTAAATGACCACCGTGTCTACGCCTTTGTGTCTAAATGATTACCGTGTCTACGGACAGTCTACGCCTATGTGTCTAAATGACCTTCGTGTCTACGCCTTTGTGTCTAAATGACCACCGTGTCTACGCCTTTGTGTCTAAATGACCACCGTGTCTACGCCTTTGTGTCTAAATGACCACCGTGTCTACGCCTTTGTGTCTAAATGACCTCCGTGTCTACGCCTTTGTGTCTAAATGACCTCCGTGTCTACGCCTCTGTGTCTAAATGACCACGGTGACTACGGACAGTCTACGCCTATGTGTCTAAATGACCTCCGTGTCTACGCCTTTGTGTGTAAATGACCACCGTGTCTACGCCTTTGTGTCTAAATGAACTCTGTGTCTACGCTTTTGTGTCTAAATGACCTCGGTGTCTACGGACAGTCTACGCCTTTGTGTCTAAATGACCACCGTGTCTACGGACAGTCTACGCCTTTGTGTCTAAATGACCGCCGTGTCTACGGACAGTCTACGCCTTTGGGTCTAAATGACCACCGTGTCTACGGACAGTCTACGCCTTTGTGTCTAAATGACCACCGTGTCTACGAACAGTCTACGCCTTTGTGTCTAAATGACCTCCGTGTCTACGCCTTTGTGTCTAAATGACCACCGTGTCTATGCCTTTGTGTCTAAATGACCTCCGTGTCTACGCCTTTGTGTCTAAATGACCTCCGTGTCTACGCCTATGTGTCTAAATGACCACCGTGTCTACGCCTTTGTGTCTAAATGACGACGGTGACTACGTTTCTATATTATAGTTTAAGTTTTTGTATAAAAGCATCTTTTGTTATAAGACATTAAGTAGTAACAAAATTGTCTCAATTTTAGCAAAAAACTGAAATTGGAGGAAATATCATTTGTAGATATTTTTTATTCTTTCGTTTCCTATTGTCTAAGATCACTACAGACTAGCCTGACCTAGATAGTAGGGAGGTTTACTTACGTAATATAAAAACTTGCAATCTGATATATTATTTCAGTGGTCTGCAATCCTGAAACGTAAATTAATTATTTTTTTTGTTTACTGAAGAAGACATAATTAGTCAATATAAATAAACTATTCATTGCACCAACACTGTCTCGTTTTTTAGATAGTCCATGTCAATACAATTTTAATAAAACTCTTGAGTCACGCCTCTTCCCTATAAAAAAAAACCACACAATCAAAACGGACTTTTTAAAAAAGTCTTACTCACAGAGGTATTTCTGTCAAAAAAATACAAACTTTAGCCAGAGTCTTGTGTCAGAAAATTGACAGACATTAAATAGTTGTTCATACACCAGTGGTATCAACATTCATATTTCTGGCATTGCTTGAAAAACTAAATTGTCAAAGTAATTAAACTTATTATTCAAACCCCCGTTTTGGTTTAATGTGAAGAATTTTGTTAAAGTTTTATATAAGGATATCCAGTATCTTCCAGACATTTCTTTTGACAACTGGGTGTTTGATGGAGCGTCACGAGAACCCTCTGGGCTAGAGCTGACGAGAAAACGAGGTATTTCTGGAGTGTTTGGTTAGCCAAAGTCTTGTCCTTACAAAGTTTGCCGACCTTGATGAGGGCCGCTCTGTACATTTATTCCGGAACTTTGGAGTTCTAAAAACAAAAAAAAAGAAATAGGAGGAAATCTTGAAAAAAGCCCAACACTGGAAATCGAGGAGGGAGGGGACGAGGTTTGAAGGAAAGTGTGAGGGAGGGTGTGAGGGAGAATGTGTGAGGAAGTGTGAGAGAAGATGTAAAGTCTTCAATTAGCTTCAGCAGTCTGGAAATGTCATTTCGATGTTTCTCGATTACTCGGTCAACCGCTTTCTGTTTTTCTGTGTCTCATGTCGATCTTTCATTCTGTCTCGTGGGGCGACTTTAAATTAAAGGTAACTAAATGTGGACATTGGACAAGATGGAAACTGAACAAACAAAATTACTTTGATTAAGTTAATAAAAAACAATTATTTTAGTTTTGAGACTAGATGGCTACTTGCACAGTCAAAATAAAGTTAATTTAAACATGAGAATTGATGTACAGTCGTTTGGTTCTATTGCAGGTGTATTGTGTCAGGTGTATAGTGTCAGGTGTATTGTGTCAGGTGTATAGTGTCAGGTGTATTGTGTCAGGTGTATAGTGTCAGGTGTATAGTGTCAGGTCTATAGTGTCAGGTGTATAGTGTCAGGTGTATTGTGTCAGGTGTATAGTGTCAGGTGTATTGTGTCAGGTGTATAGTGTCAGGTGTATTGTGTCAGGTGTATAGTGTCAGGTGTATAGTGTCAGGTGTATAGTGTCAGGTGTATAGTGTCAGGTGTATTGTGTCAGGTGTGTAGTGTCAGGTGTATTGTGTCAGGTGTATAGTGTCAGGTGTATAGTGTCAGGTGTGTAGTGTCAGGTGTGTAGTGTCAGGTGTATAGTGTCAGGTGTATAGTGTCAGGTGTATAGTGTCAGGTGTATAGTGTTATGGACGTCTCTATGATGACTATTATTACGACTCGTTAAATCGGATTCAATGCATATAGTTGTATCTTTATTAGAAGTCTCTAGATTCTGCTAATCTGTAGCCCAAGCTAGGGGTTCCTTGACTGACAGGTCTATGCAGCAATGTAGTTATATTCGTGATAATTATCTTCAACACCTTTCTCAACAATGATAGATCAAACAACTCCAGTTGTTGAATAAACAATTTTATTTAAATTGTAGACTCAATATAAACGATCAATAAATGCATCACCTGAAGGTAACATAAGTATTTCAATAAAATGGCATATAATATACAAATCAATATAGCGACTTCACTCTACAAACTTTCAAACTGAACTAACTTTAAGGAGGTGGGGACTTTACAAAGAAAACTATCATCGAAGATTCTACAGCGTCTTAATACGCATTTTAACCTCTTTCTCTATAACATCCAGAATTATCCTCAAATTTCCACGGGGTTGGACGAATTATTTCATTTAAACTGCCCTCAGGGCACAAAGGTCAAACCTTGGTCGCCTTGGACTCTGATACGCACTTGTTAAGAGGTCAATGCCTTACTACGTCATTCATTTATGACCGATATTCGTAACAATAGTGTCAGGTGTGTAGTGTCAGGTGTATAGTGTAAGATGTATAGTGTCAGGTGTATAGTGTCAGGTGTATAGTGTCAGGTGTTTAGTGTCAGGTGTATAGTGTCAGGTGTGTAGTGTCAGGTGTGTAGTGTCAGGTGTGTAGTGTCAGGTGTGTAGTGTCAGGTGTGTAGTGTCAGGTGTGTAGTGTCAGGTGTGTAGTGTCAGGTGTGTAGTGTCAGGTGTGAATTGTCAGGTGTGTAGTGTCAGGTGTGTAGTGTCAGGTGTGTAGTGTCAGGTGTGTAGTGTCAGGTGTGTAGTGTCATGTGTATAGTGTCAGGTGTGTTTTCTATTATTATATCGCTGATTTCTCTGTTTTATTTTTCATATCATAGAAAACTTTTTATGGCCACATTGTGTCTGCTGTTGACTAGCTATTATCTTAGACGAATGTCACTCCACAATGAAATTAATACAAAATTTCAAGATGTCTTATCATACATACGGTAATAAGACTATAAAAGAATGAATTTATTCTATACATTAACTCACCTGACGTTGTTTAAAGTGGCGAGGTGAGAAGCCCATCTGTAAAATAATTGTAATACAATTATCACAATGACTTAAAGCTGAATGACTTTTTTTTTTATTATATGCTGTTATGCAAGGATAAATGTGTATACATGTTTTACCTTTCGAATTGGTATTCAGGCATGAAATGGGTTACCTAAACTAGTCGAATACAACAATAATTTCAAATGTTAATTAATCTTCTTCTTTTTCTTCTTTCTTCTCAATTCATAAAATGTTAACAAAAATGTCAAAGACTTGATGTATTTACGATTCATTTTTCTGTCTTTCTACACTACCATGATCTCATCGTTAATTCATCAATAAGTTCAATATTTTACTTGTTTGATCTCTTCAAGTTTTAGTTTTGTGCGTAAAGTTTTATTCTCAAATTCAGTGCATGTACATAGGCCTAAATATAAATATATATGGATTATTTTTTTTCATTTTTAGACTGCCACCAGAGCCATGTCAAAGTGATCTTATAAAAATAGAAAAAATTCACATTTCAATGTAAGAAAAATATAACAAAAACAAATTCTTCCACTTAAAAAAAACAACGAGTTCCTAAACCTTATCTTCATAAAAAATAGAAAAAAAGAAAGAAGCTTATTCTTCCACACCATTTCATTGCCGACGCCAGCTTCCTAATTATTTATATATCTATTTATTATGCTGTGTAATATTCATCTCGGATATTCTAGCTTGTTTATGCTATTTAAAACCGAAACGATAGGGCGTATCAACCCTGGTGGCAATGAGCCAATCAAATTGGTTTTGAGGTCAGGCTAACCCATAGAATTGGTTTGAAAGAATTAGATTTTACATCTAATTAACCACAGTCACAATTTAAATCACAATTAATAAGCCTGCATGATAAACAAGCCATTAGTTTATATACATAATAAATATATTCTATCAAACTGTACATTGGTGGAAAAGTACAAAAATAATCATCTAGCTGTAAGGTTTTATCGTCCAGAATAAAACCATGTCTTCCTAATTAAGCAAATTATTTAGCAATCTATACTTGTATCATCTATATGTCTATCAATCAATCAGTTAATCAGACAGTTAATCAATTAATTAATCAGATGATACGATAAAAAAATCTATCTATCTATCTATTTATCTAAATATTAATCTATTTATTTATATGCATATCCATCTATCTAATCTATCCTTTTGTCTATCAATTAATCCATTTACCTATCTATTTATCTATCTATATTTATATCCATATATCTACTATATCTTTCTTTTCTATCAATTAATCCAGTTACTTATCGATTCAACCATTCGACTATCAATTTATCCACACATTTAGCTATCTATCTATCGACCTGTCTATTCATCTATTTCAATGTATGTCTTTACGCCAATCAATCTATGTACCTAATTTACACAAGTCATCAATCTATCTATCGAGCTATCTAAATATCTAATAACCATGTAGACTTTAATAAAATGGCTGTTTATTTATATGTAAAAGGATTCATGTTTATCAATCATAACAAAAACAAAGGTATATAAAAAATCATACAATGATATACAAGAACGATCTACAAAATGTATATAAAAGATCATACAATGATATACAAGAACGATCTACAAAATGTGTATAAAAGATCATACAATGATATACAAGAACGATCTACAAAATGTGTATAAAAGATCATACAATGATATACAAGAACGATCTACAAAATGTATATAAAATATCATGCAATGATCTACAAGAACTGTATATTTTAAAAAAATATGTATTAAGTTGTTGATGACAAACAGCTTTTAGAGACAAAATATGACTCCAATTAGAGTCACCCGTCTGACAGCGACCCATTGCTTGTGGTGCCATGACGAATTAATTAATCTAGCTCATACGCATGACCTACATTGATGAGTACGAAGCCCGGACACCCAGGCACATCTGTTGCAATTAGTCTGGGTGAAAAACCGTAGGGGGACGGAGACAACCAGTTGGATGACGTCAAAGAAGGCCCAAGGGACCTAGCCACTTTGGCGATCGTTAAACTAAAGAAACCGGGGCTGGGCCCAGTGGAGACAAACTTATTGACCCATGACTAGACCCAGAAGTAAATCTCTCACTAGTACTATATTTATCTCTCTCTCTATTTCTCTCTCTCTCTCTCTCTCTCTCTCTCTGTGTCTCTCTCTCTGGCACTATATTTATCTCTCTCTATTTCGCTCTATAGATCTATTTCTCTCTCTCTCTATCTATCTCTATTTATCAATCAATATATCTCTGTATCTTTTTTTTTCTCTCATTCTTTCTATTTGTCTATTTTCAGATCCATCTATTTTATCACTCAATGTCTGCCTGTCTGCAGTTTTTCTCAATGTCTATCTTCCCTTTTTATAAATTCTACGTCACTGTATGCTAGCATAGTTTTCTCTCCCCTGTATGCTAGCCTAGTTTTCTCTCCCCCTGTATGATAGCCTAGTTTTCTCTCCCCTGTATGCTAGCCTAGTTTTCTCTCCCCTGTATGCTAGCCTAGTTTTCTCTCCCCTGTATGCTAGCCTAGTTTTCTCTCCCCCTGTATGCTAGCCTAGTTTTCTCTCCCCTGTATGCTAGCCTAGTTTTCTCTCCCCTGTATGATAGCCTAGTTTTCTCTCCCCCTGTATGCTAGCCTAGTTTTCTCTCCCCTGTATGCTAGCCTAGTTTTCTCTCCCCCTGTATGCTAGCCTAGTTTTCTCTCCCCCTGTATGCTAGCCTAGTTTTCTCTCCCCTGTATGCTAGCCTAGTTTTCTCCCCCCCTGTATGCTAGCCTAGTTTTCTCTCCCCCTGTATGCTAGCCTAGTTTTCTCTACCTCTGTATGCTAGCCTAGTTTTCTCTCCCCCTGTATGCTAGCCTAGTTTTCTCTACCTCTGTATGCTAGCCTAGTTTTCTCTACCTCTGTATGCTAGCCTAGTTTTCTCTCCCCCTGTATGCTAGCCTAGTTTTCTCTTCCCCTCCCCCCTTTTTTTCTTTCTCTCATCCTCCCCCTTCTCTTTCCCTCTCTTTCGTTTTTTTCCTTCAGCTTCACCCCCCCCCTTCCCGCTCTTCATCGTTTTCATTCCTCCTCTTTATTTATATCTCTTCTTTGCTCAGCTTTCATCACTCTCATTTCTTTCTCTCTCTCTCTTTCTTATTCAGCCCTCCTATTCCTCATTCCTCCTCTTTTTTCTATCGCTCTCACGCTCTTATACCTTCTCTCTTTCTCAGTCTCAAAACACATATATACACTTTAGTCTATGGCGTCTGTATAACCGTCAACCATCTCAAAGCATCTTTCTGTCTCATAATTCTCCACAATGTCTGTCTATTGCTAGTCTCTTTCTGTATTTTACAGAAACTATAAACTTGACTGTCTGCTTCTGAACTCCTCCCCCCTCCCCCTACCCTACCATCTATTGGCTTTTCTATCCTGGATAGAACGTGCAGAGAATTCCCCGAAGCCCCCAAGCAAAGTTATATCTTGGGTTCCTTATGAGTTTTTTGTTAACATTCATATTTAACAACAGTTCTTCAAAACATAACAATAGTTCTTTCAGACATTACAATAGTTCTTTCAGACATAACAATATTTCTTTCAGACATAACAATAGTTCTTTCAGACAAAACAATAGTTCTTTCAAACATAACATTAGTTAATAATAATATAATAATGAGCACTTTTATAGCGCAACTATCCATGCTATAATAGCATGCTCAGTGCGCTGTCATGACATAGATACAAGAGCACAAATTAGACAATGATTACTTAAACATATAGGACTTTAGGTTCTTTTTAAAAGACTTTGCTTCAGTTTGCATTAGTGAAATAGGCAAATTGTTCCATAATACGGGCGCCACCGCCTCAAAGGCGCGCACTCCAAAGGTTTTCTTTCTATGTCCAATAAGACTGGGAGTCCTAAGTAATGACTTTTCACTTGAACGGAGATCTCTTGCTGGAACATATGTTGTAAGAATGTTTTGAAGATAGCTAGGTGCAGTGCCATCCAAGCAGCTGAATGCCAGGGAAAGAAGCTTAAATTAAATTCGCTTTTGCACGGGGAGCCAGTGGAGATCCCTAAGTATAGGGGTGATGTGAGCGGACCTCTCGACCAGAGATACTATGCGTGCAGCATTGTTCTGCACCTTCTGGAGTCTCTCAATCTGCTTTTTTGGAATCCCCCACAAGCAGCTGTTGCAGTAATCGAGTCTTGAGAGAATAAGAGAGACGGCAACAGCATTTGCTGTTTTCTTGTTTAGATGAGGTCGCAATTGACCTAAGGCTCGTAATTGCATAGAGCATGCCCGGACGACAGAGCTGACATGGGTAGTCATTGAAAGTTTACTGTCAATAAACAAGCCAAGATCTTTTACATAGTCAGATAAGGTAATTTCAGCAGTGCCAACTTTTATTGCTTCTAGCTTAGAGGTTTTAAGTTTAGCATGAGACCCACACAATATTGCCACTGTTTTATCATCATTTAGCTTTAGCCTATTTTCCACCATCCACGATTTCACTGACAGGCAGCAGTCTTCAAAAGATTTTACAGCCGCAGCACAGGAAGCAGGATCAGGATTGAAACTAATGTATAATTCCGTGTCGTCAGCAAATAGCTTACGATTTACGCCATGGGTACTAATGATTTTGCCAAGTTTACTAGTATAGATAGAGAATAGTATAGGTCCCAATACAGAGCCTTGTGGTACTCCGCACCTCAGTGGTTTGCTCTGCGAAGAAGCTTGTTTTACCACAACATATTGGGTCCTATCCTCCAAATAAGACGTGAACCACCGCAGCGCATTACCCGTGATGCCCATCTCCTTTTTAAGCCTGGCTAGAAGAAGCTCATGATCAATTACGTCGAAAGCTGCACTTAAGTCAAGCAACACTAATAGTGATAGTTCGCCACGATCAGCACTACAAAGTACATCATTTAGGACTCGCAGAAGTGCTGTTTCGCAACTGTGGCCATGACGATAGGCAGATTGGAACGGGTCAAGTAGATTATTAGCATTAAGATGCTGCACAAGTTGTTGCGACACAACTCTCTCAAGTATTTTAGAAATAAAGGAGAGATTTGAGACCGGGCGATAGTTATTGCAGTCATTCATATCTAAGCTAATTGTCTTCAGGAGGGGCTTAATGATCGCCGTTTTGAATGGGCGTGGAATTTTGGCAGACAGTAGGCAGGTGTTTATAATACGTACAAACACAGGAAGTAGAATGTCCATGCATGTCAGCACAATTTTGGTAGGGATGGGGTCAACAGTGGAATATGTAGGTTTAGATGATAGAATAATACGTTTAAGTCCTTCCTCACAAACAGGGATGAGTTCCACTAATGGGATACCTGCGAAGACATCATCCACTAGGGGCAAAGAATCACACTCTTCAAAGCTTTTCCTAATTTTCTCGACTTTGTCAGTGAAGAATTTGCTAAGTGTTTCCGCTGCTTTCTCACTGCTCATGTCAGGCAGACTAAACAGACTAAACAATAGTTCTTTCAGTCATAACAATAGTTCCTTCAGACATAACAATAGTTCTTTCAGACATAACAATAGGTCGTTGAGACATAACAATAGTTCTTTCAGACATAACAATAGTTCTTTCAAACATAGCAATAGTTCTTTCAAACATAACAATAGTTCTTCCCGACTAAACAATAATTCTTTCAGACATAACAATAGTTCTTTCAGACATAACAATAGTTCTTCCCGACTAAACAATAATTCTTTCAGACATAACAATAGTTTTTTCAGACATAACAATAGTTCTTTCAAACATAGCAATAGTTCTTCCAGACTAAACAATAGTTTTTTTTGAAATAACAATAATTCTTTCAGACATAACAATAGTTCTTTCAGACATAACAATAGTTCTTTCAGTCATAACAATAGTTCTTTCAGACATAACAATAGTTCTTTCAAACATAGCAATAGTTCTTCCAGATCAAACAATAGTTATTTCAGACATAACAATAGTTCTTTCAGACATAACAATAGTTCTTTCAGACATAACAATAGTTCTTTTAAAAATAACAATAGTTCTTCCAGACTAAACAATAGTTCTTTTAAAAATAACAATAATTCTTTCAGACATAACAATAGTTCTTTCAAAAATAACAATAGTTCTTCCAGACTAAACCATGTTCTTTCAAACATAGCAATAGTTCTTCCAGATTAAACAATAGTTCTTTCAGACATAACAAAAGTTCTTTCAGACATAACAATAGTTCTTTCCGTCATAACAATAGTTCTTTCAGACATAAGAATAGTTCTTTCAAACATAGCAATAGTTCTTCCAGATCAAACAATAGTTATTTCAGACATAACAATAGTTCTTCCAGACTAAACAATAGTTCTTTCAGTCATAACAATATTTCCTTCAGACATAACAATAGTTCTTTCAGACATAACAATAGTTCGTTGAGACATAACACAAGTTCTTTCAGAGATAACAATAGTTATTTTTGACCTAACAATAGTTCTTTCAGACTTAACACTAGCTTTCTCTCACGCCTAAGAAAATGTATCATTCAGGCTTAACAATATACCTTTCAGATTTTAAATATGTTTTAAGACTTTTATTGGGTTATACGAATAGCAATATTGTAATAACTATTATACACTAACAGACATAGGAAATAATCAAATAACTGAAAAAAAGCAGACTTTAATCAAACTAAAATTGTCTTGCCTTTAATCAAACTAAAATTGTCTTGCCTTCAATCAAACTAAAATTGTCTTGCTTTGGTGGCCATTTTTTTGGCCGATGTTCAAGCCATAGATGGCCATCAAATGGTGATCCAAGTTTCCCCTAGGGCTTTCAGAACTATAGGCCTATGTTCTATATATAGTCTATAGAGACATAGCTTTGAAAGAATCGGGAAAGAAGTATATTTATGGTCTATATATAGTCTAGTTATAGCTTTGCACGAATGGAAAAAGGAGTATATTTATGGTCTATATATAGTCTTGTTATAGCTGCGCACGAATGGAAAAAGGGGTATATTTATTCTTTTGCTAAAACAAAAAGCTTAAAAAAGGGTTGGGGCGAGACTAGATAGCTTAGATAGGGTTAGGGGAGCTTAGAGGAGCTGAGATAGTTAAGTGCCAGAAAACTTGCCAAGAAGAGTAAAGTCTATATATAATTTTCAAAATATATGGTCTAAATGTACGTTGCCAGTCTAAATACGGTTAACGGTCTTAAAATACTCTTTTGAGCCAGAGAGAATACGCATATGCAAAATTGGAGGATACCCAGGTACAACTACCATTGTTCACTATAACCGATACCAGTTGTTCGATAAATAAAACATTGAGTGAAACTAGTAATAATGTATTGAGCTGTCAAACTACTTCCTCGGTTGTTGTTTTTTTTTACATCCACAACTATGAGAATATAAAGATATGTTGACATGGACGCTCTGTAAAACTGTGACGTATTCCCACACTTGGCTGGCCACTTTCAGCCTCACAATATTGCCACTTTGTCTGTGTACAATAAAACAATAACAAAAATGTAGGCTATTCAACAGCGTCCATTTACGCAAACGACCATAAAAAAACACATTGACGTCACGTGCAATCCTTGGGGTAAACTGAGAGAAAAAAGTTTTATGTTTATTTTATGTGTATTTGATATGATTGGCCTATATATGTGTCAGTTCATATGTGTTTTTCTTGTACATGTGTATGTGATATGTTTTCAGATGCATGTCTATTTTTAGTTTTAGCCTATATTTGTTTTCCAATCTATGTTTTTATTCAAATATAAATAAGCTTATGTGCTTAAAAATATAATATGTATGCATTCATTAGTAGTCGATTTGTGATATTTAGACCTAAAAGTATGTAATATATAAATGTGTATGTTCAAATTTTACACTTTTAGGCATAGGTCTATTAATGCTGTTTATTTATCAATCAGTATTTGTATCTAACTATCCAGCTATCTATCAGTATTTGTATCTAACTATCCTACTATCTATCAGTATTTGTATCTAACTACCCAACTTTCTATCAGTATTTGTATCTAACTATCCAACTATCTATCAGTATTTGTATCTAACTATCCAACTATCTATCAGTATTTGTATCTAACTATCCAACTATCTATCAGTATTTGTATCTAACTATCCAACTATCTATCAGTATTTGTATCTAACTACCCAACTTTCTATCAGTATTTGTATCTAACTATCCAACTATCTATCAGTATTTGTATCTAACTATCCAACTATCTATCAGTATTTGTATCTAACTATCCAACTATCTATCAGCATTTGTATCTAACTACCCAACTTTCTATCAGTATTTGTATCTAACTATCCAACTATCTATCAGTATTTGTATCTAACTATACAACTATCTATCAGTATTTGTATCTAACTATCCAACTATCTATCAGTATTTGTATCTAACTATCCAACTATCTATCAGTATTTGTATCTAACTATCCAACTATCTATCAGTATATCTATCCATCTAACCATTAAATGGAGAAAAAAAATATACCGTTTAGACGTGTTTGATCTTGCGTTCACGGATTTCCGTGGCCACGGCATTCTAGGGGATTGTGGGACAAGCATAATGTCCAGCCGCCTTTACATTAACCCAACTAAAGTCAAGTAACTATCTGGGAGCTGGGTAGAATCAGGGACATTCTCTTTCTATCCATATTTCTATCCATATTTCTATCCAAATTTCTAGATCTCTATCTATCCATATTCCTATTCATCTATATTTCTATCCATCTATCCACATTTCTATCCATCTATCCACATTTCTATCCATCTATCCACATTTCTATCCATCTATCCATATTTCTATCCATCTATCCACATTTCTATCCATCTATCCACATTTCTATCCATCTATCCATATTTCTATCCATCTATCCACATTTCTATCCATCTATCCATATTTCTATCCATCTATCCACATTTCTATCCATCTATCCATATTTCTATCCATCTATCCACATTTCTATCCATCTATCCACATTTCTATCCATCTATCCACATTTCTATCCATCTATCCACATTTCTATCCATCTATCCACATTTCTATCCATCTATCCATATTTCTATCCATCTATCCATATTGCTATCCATCTATCCACATTTCTATCCATCTATCCACATTTCTATCCATATATCCACATTTCTATCCATCTATCCATATTTCTATCCATCTATCCACATTTCTATCCATCTATCCACATTTCTATCCATCTATCTATCTACCCAATTATTATGCCGTCAATCAGCTTTTTTCTTTTTTTTTAAAGGTTTCCTCTTTTTCTTTTTTTTAAACTTTAACGCGCAAGCGTACGTTTTATGTATGTATGTATTATTTAATATATGCATATTTTAAAATATCTATCAAGATATGTCTAACTTTATATCTAAAAATATATATTCTATCAATACATTTATATATATACAAAATACACACATCGTTCAAACTCTTTGTCTTTTTCTCTGAATGTCTTTGTGTAAATCTATTGAACGAATTGTGAGACTGCTCCTCAATGTATATTTTGTACTATATAAAATATATAGACACTACAAAGCTATGATATTCCTTGACTTCTAAGAACATAATGTTTTCTTGAATTCACTTGGATATGTGTAGTAATCTATTTGGCATTAGCCAATATTACTAAGATCTCGTGTAATGTTGTCAACAGTATAAAACCTCTTCTTACATGAATTGAGCTAAAGCTGACCTCAACATTACGTTACGGTAGACTCAATGCCCAGCTCTTTCTTTCGTCAGAATTGCACTAATATCGGCCTACCTGAGAGGTTCAACCATGTTGGTATCTCCACTCAGGGCTGACCTCGTTAGGTTTGACTTTGATAATGTTAATTTCTCACGTTGTCAACCTTGCATTTATGTTCTTCTTTTATATTATTATCTAAAAAAAACAGAATATAACAGTTTATGATATATAGGTGGAAAATGAACGAATTAAAACTGTTTGTGCTGACTTTTAAACAAAATTAAGTCATTGACATAGTAAAGAAAATATCTCCACGGTTCTTGCTACTATAATGTGGACTGAATTAAAACTAAAGTACCACACGTTGGTCCATAGGACAAGTGGTACAGCATTCACACATTTCCGTGACTGTGGTATACAATGAGATTGTGTGGCAGTACAAAGTCCAGCCAACTTTACTTTACCCCAAACTAATTGTCAGGCGGGCTACGCATCAGAGGTGGGTGGACTCAGGAACACTTTCCAGACCCGAAAAAAAAATCCTGGTTCTCACCCGAACCCGCGATACTCTGTCTGGCAGCCCGAGCGCTCTGACGCTAGACCATAGTGTCCCGACTGTATTAGTCTAGTCAAATTCCCTTGCGACATGAGCCGAATAATTCTACACTCAAACACGACGCGATTACTTGGACTTTATGAATGGCTGAGCACATCACGTGACTTGCTTCTATATTTGTCCCAGTGCTAGTCTCCAGCTTAGTTGCCAGCCAGTATCGGAACCAACGTTTTAAGGTTCAATTAATCTTAGCATTTCCTCGTCCCATCTCACTCTCCCCTGACCGATTCCAACGAAATCGACAAGCACAAGACGTTAGATAAGGCAAGAAATGTTTCAAAATTATAATCGATTACTTGATAACGTAACATAATGAGAAAAACTGTTTGCTTATGTATTCTTTTTTGTTAAAATAATTTATAATAATAGAATAATAAAATAATAAATTTAAAAACATAAATTGTTAAAAAGATAAATATAATATTGCTTGGCGTAGCATTCTTTTAAGTATAAATCTTGGTCGATGGTATAATAATTATTAATTTCGTATGTAAAACATTTAAACTATGAATTGTATACGTCTTACGTGTAATATTTTAATTATCTATGTATAGCATATATCTTTTGAATTTTTGAATTGTGTAAGTAGATCACATAAAACCTTTAACTTTTGAATTAACCTTGTTTTACTAGTTTCTAAGCAACAATTCGGTGCTTTCAGTTAGCATGTTATTTAAATCCCAATTCCTGTTTTAAAACTAATTAGAAACACCTATCTTCTAATTTTAAAACGAGTATTCTGGCTAAAAATAACCAGATCAGTTAAAACAGTAATGTTTTAAAAAATATCATAAGACCATGTTTATCTCTGAAACATATTCTATTCAATTAAAAATATTTTGATCCTTGGTAAAATTACCCAAGATTTCACGCAAAACATGCATAGACAATCAGACGTAGGTCAATTTACCCAGGTCTAGCAAAAAAAAAAACAGCTGCGTCTACCGTGATATTTATGGCAATGCAGAAAAGAACATTAATCACTATGGGCAGACATAAAGTAATAAATGTAAGTGATTGCTCAAACAAAACCTTCACATTTTCAGCCCAAACACTGACGGATCTATCACAACTTGCGCTAGTGGCAGACTTTGTGAATGTAATAGGATATAATGATAGTCTATATGTAATCTATAGGTTGAATATATCACTACTTGCACTAGTGGCAGACTTTGTGAATATAATAGGATTAAATGATAGTCTATATGTAATCTATAGGTTGAATATATCACTACTTGCACTAGTGGCAGACTTTGTGAATGTAATATGATTTAATGATAGTCTATATGTAATCTACATGTTGAATATATCACTACTTGCACTAGTGGCAGACTTTGTGAATGTAATAGGATTAAATGATAGTCTATATGTAATCTATAGGTTGAATATATCACTACTTGCACTAGTGGTAGACTTTGTGAATGTAAAAGGATTAATTAAATGATAGTCTATATGTAATCTATAAGTTGAATATATCACTATTTGCACTAGTGGCATACTTTGTGAATGTAATATGATTTAATGATAGTCTATATGTAATCTATAGGTTGAGTTTGATAAGTGGCAATTTTAAAAGGCAATTTAGCCTAGTAATATTTTACCAGAAATTCACGTTTCGATTCAACCATTTTAGAAATGGTTTACACTTATATTTAACAGAAATCTACACAGACTTTAACAACTTTTACAAATACAAAGCTCAAACGACATTGCTTGCATATACAACTACATGGAGGCTGAACACGTTACTATAAATACATTTATTTTACAGTTATACATACACAAATACATAAAAATCATAATTTGTGCCACAAATTTATGAATAAAATTACAAAGTGTTTTTTAAACAGTATTTCGTTCGTATTGTTTTCATTGTCAATCTTTAAAATAATTGCACCTGTAATCAAGTATTTACATACATTTAAAGGCCTATTAAAATTCTAGCTGTTTTTTAAAAGGTGTGTTTTTATTTTATTTTCGGGAATTCCCAATACCAAAAATAGTGACAAGAGTTCACGAAAGTGACAATGACAGCTTTCCTAGAAACAATGAGCTTTAAAGATTATAACGAGAAGACCGATGCAACACTGTGCTATACGATGTCCACTTTAAATGAGATCCCTTTCAAGGTGATTGATAGGAGTGCTATTTTATGTCAAGATACACTATAGAGTTGTGTACAGTTTCCAGAAAAGTTTCGATTGAGGTTTCTGTGTATGTTTCTCTCTCTCTCTCCATCTCACTTTCTTTCTCTCTCTCTCTCCATCTCACTTTCTTTCTCTCTCTCTCTCTCCATTATTTTCCTTTTTTTTTTACATGTATGTCTCAATAAATAATTGTTTGTCCACCTATCACTTCCAATCTTTCCTTGTCTTTCTTTCTCTCATTACTCTCAGTCTGTTTTTCTATCTATACATCTATCTATGACTCTATCTATCTGTCTATGACTCTATCTATCTATCTATGACTCTATCTATCTATCTATGACTCTATCTATCTGTCTATGACTCTATCTATCTGTCTATGACTCTATCTATCTCTCTATGACTCTATCTATCTGTCTATGAATATATCTATCTATGACTCTATCTATCTGTCTATGAATCTATCTATCTATCTATGACTCTATCTATCTGTCTATGACTCTATCTATATATCTATGACTCTATCTATCTGTCTATGACTCTATCTATCTATCTATGACTCTATCTATCTATCTATGACTCTATCTATCTATGACTCTATCTATCTGTCTATGACTCTATCTATCTATCTATGACTCTATCTATCTATCTATGACTCTATCTTTCTATGACTCTATCTATCTATCTATGACTCTATCTATCTGTCTATGAATATATCTATCTGTCTATGACTCTATCTATCTATCTATGACTCTATCTATCAATATTTCTATATAATATATTCATCCATGAAAGTATATAGTATATATCTACCTAAGAATCTATTTATCTATTAATCTCTAAATGTATTTATGAATCTATCTATCAATGACTATGAATCCATCTATATATCTATCTATATATCTATCTTAGATCATCTAAATCTCTCTTATTAACTATCTCTTCCCTCTCAGACTTATTCAATTTCTCTCTCTCTCTCTCTCTCTCTCTCTCTCTCTCTCTCTTTCCATCTCTCTTTTTCTGATCTTTGTATTTCTATGAATTTATTCTCTGCTTTTTATCTCTCTATCACATTTCTTTCATTTCCTCTCATACTCTCTTTTTTAAACCCAAACCCCTATCTTGTCTCTCTGTATCTTTCTTTCTCTCTCTCTCTCTCTCTCTTTCTCTCACTATATTTATTTTTTCTCTGTCTTATTTCCGCTGCTGATCAGACCGGTCTAAAAATAGAATCCATTTGTTCCTTTAAATACTGTTAACGCGTGTGGCACCGGTCGCGTGAACGCCTCGGTCTCATCCATTATCTTCCTTTGAGCTGACACCAGAGGGCGACTGGACGGGGCGGGGCGGTGAGGGTTGAAGGGATTGTAAGGGTAGCGACCATTTTATCCAAAGGGGACCATAAAAAGCTTTCAATTGAGAGGAACAAATACCCTGAAATACAGAGATATCCAGATCGATAATCATTAATGTTGTTAGAAAGTTCTATTTGTGTTCGTGTTAGATTAAGTTTATTCCATTTAATTAAACTGTAATATATTTTACAGTCAAAATAAAACAAACCATTTTGCGTGTCTTTTAGTGCTGTATTAGAATTCGTATTTGTATAAGTCATGGCATACGTGGGGGGGAGGGGATTGTGTGGCCAGCAAAATGTGTGGCCCAATGCCTCATACCCTTTCCCCAACGAATACCAGATTCACGTCAGAGCTGGCGAGTAAAATAAAAAGGTTAAATATGCCAGTTTAAAGATTTGAATCTATAGGGCATGTCACGAAGCGTTTACATTTTCCCGCGGCAGTGGCATACAAAGGAGATGTTGGCATACTCAAGGAATAAGTCAAATCCTTCACATTTTCAGCCCAAACACTGACGGATCTATCACAACTTGCGCTAGTGGCAGACTTTGTGAATGTAATAGGATATAATGATAGTCCATGATTTAAACAGCATGGACCTTTGGTATGCCATTGATTTAAACAGCATGGACCTTCGGTATGCCATTGATTTAAACAGCATGGACCTTCGGTATGCCATTGATTTAAACAGCATGGACCTTCGGTATGCCATTGATTTAAACAGCATGGACCTTCGGTATGCCATTGATTTAAACACCATGGACCTTTGGTATGCCATTGATTTAAACACCATGGACCTTTGGTATGCCATTGATTTAAACACCATGGACCTTTGGTATGCCATTGATTTAAACAGCATGGACCTTTGGTATGCCAGTCCTGCATATCTGCCACCGTTTACCATGAGAACTATCTAGACTCAGACCATCATGTCACTGGAGGTTTCAGTTTGCGAACTCAGACCATCATGTCACTGAAGGTTTCAGTTTGCGAACTCAGACCATCATGTCACTGGAGGTTTCAGTTTGCGAACTCAGACCATCATGTCACTGGAGGTTTCAGTTTGCGAACTCAGACCATCATGTCACTGGAGGTTTCAGTTTGCGAACTCAGACCATCATGTCACTGGAGGTTTCAGTTTGCGAACTCAGACCATCATGTCACTGGAGGTTTCAGTTTGCGAACTCAGACCATCATGTCACTGGAGGTTTCAGTTTGCGAACTCAGACCATCATGTCACTGGAAGTTTCAGTTTGCGAACTCAGACCATCATGTCACTGGAGGTTTCAGTTTGCGAACTCAGACCATCATGTCACTGGAGGTTTCAGTTTGCAATTTCAGACCATCATGTCACTGGAGGTTTCAGTTTGCAAACTCAGACCATCATGTCACTGGAGGTTTCAGTTTGCAATTTCAGACCATCATGTCACTGGAGGTTTCAGTTAGCGAACTCAGACCATCATGTCACTGGAGGTTTCAGTTTGCGAACCCAGACCATCATGTCACTGGAGGTTTCAGTTTGCGAACTCAGACCATCATGTCACTGAAGGTTTCAGTTTGCGAACTTTAATCGAATGTCATAGGCGTTGAAATATCTATAGTATACACCTAAACTATGTTTTAATTAAAAGGTGTTTGTAAATATATAAAAATAAGCCTCGCTACATTTTATAAGAATAAAAAAATAAATAAAGAGTGTGTTTTACTAATAATAAAATCTAAAAATAATTTACTGTAAGTTATAAATAGCTCAAACGTATACTTTTTAAAAAACGCATCTAATGAAAACAATCTATACCCCAACCCAAAGAAAAAAAGAAAGTAAAACAAACGCCCATACAGACAATAACAGTACACATGTTGTTGTTTCCACAATAAGTTCAAAAACATAATATATGAACATTGCTTTAAAACTTTAAATTCAATTTAAACAATAAAAACTTTCTTTAAAAAATTCGAAAATTAATTAAAATTCCCAAATAATTTTATTAATTTCCCAAATGAATTTTTAAAAATTCCCAAATGAATTTTTAAAAATTCCCAAATGAATTTTTAAAAATTCCCAAATGAATTTTTTTTGAATTCCTAAATGAATTTTTTAGAATTCCCAAATGATTTTTTTCAAATTCATTGATAATATTTAAAATGAAAACATGTTTACGCTTAAGAACGTGTTTATTTCTTTTTTCTTTTGTTTCCTTGCATATTTATTTATTTATTTGTTTAATTTGATAATTATTTGTGTAGCCCTAGAGCTTGGGATAAATATTTATTTATATAATAGATTAATAGAGATTTGATGTATAGATAATAAAAATGTTGAAACTTGAAGGACAATGTACAAGTGCACGACATAGAAATTACTCGCCTGAGGTAGAGCGTTAGATTGTTGTACAGAAGGTCTTGGTGTCAATTAATACAAACAGTCAATACAATATAACATCACTACAAAATCCCATCACTACAAAAGACCATCAATACAAAAGACCATCAATACAAAAGACCATTAAAACAAAAGACCATCAATAAAAAATCCCATCAAAACAAAATACCATCAATTTAAAAGACCATCAATACAAAAGACCATTAAAACAAAAGACCATCAATAAAAAATCCCATCACTACAAAAGACCATTAAAACAAAATCCCAGCAATACAAAAGACCATTACAACAAAAGACCATCAAAACAAAATCCCAGCAATACAAAAGACCATTACAACAATAGACCATCAAAACAAAATCCCAGCAATACAAAAGACCATTACAACAAAAGACCATCAAAACAAAAGACCATCAAAACCAAATCCCAAAAATCAAGAGACCATTAAAACAAAAGACCATCAAAACAAAAGACCATCAAAACGAAATACCATCAAAACGAAATACCATCAAAACAAAAGATTATCAAAACAAAAGACCATCAAAACAAAAGACCATCAATACAAAATCCCATCAATACAAAATCCCATCAATACAAAATCCCGTCAATAACAAATCCCAGCAATACAAAATCCCATCAAAACAAAATCCCATCAATACAAAATCCCATCAATACAAAATCCCACCAATACAAAAGACCATCAATACAAAATATCAAAACAAAAGACCATCATTACAAAATGTTTACTTGTGAGGAACATGTTATATCTCCTTAAAGACCAAGTGAAGAGGTTTTTCTCAAAGGAACGAGATTTGGAATAGCCTCATACGGCGGTGACGTATCACAAGGGAAATAAATAAATAAAAATAGACGCTATAAATCTATATTTAACCATTTTGTAAAAAATAAGAACCGGGAAAAGATTCAAAACATGTGGCAATAGATTCAAAACACGTGACAATATTCATTTTTCCTAGTCGGAATCCTTTATGTTACGTCACTTTCCTATATTGCCGGAAATAAAACATCTCAAATGGCTACGAGATTTGGAGTAATCTTCCGAAAAACACACACATTAAAGTGCAAATATTGAACTAATTACTTAAAATGTATCTTTGATATTTTGTATAAATGTTTTTTTTAACATTCAGATACTGAATACACTATTTACTATCAAAATCAAATGTTAACTCAATTTTGATAAAAAGCTCTTCACTTGGTCTTTAAACTCGAAAACTATAAGCCTCTCTTCCCTTCAAATTTTTTACAATTTTATGTGCGTCAGAGGTGATTTGTTCTTTGTTACAATCCATTGAACTCAACACTCAGGATCTATTAATGAACATGCATTATTAATAATGATAAATTTATCTCACTTCCCATTTTATATCTTCCTCTAACACGCCTACCCTTTCACCTTCCTTCTTCACCTTGAACTTCCTCTCTCCATCCCTTGCTCCCCCTCCCCACTACAGCCCCTCCAAAAGTTTGCTTCCATAAAAGAATTTAATTTAGCTTGAACAATTAAAACGGAAAAAGTGCTGCAGATAATTTTAATTGAAGCATTATCAAAAAAGAAAAATATCCACTCACGGATGCAAGACTTACTGATGGGGAAAGTTAGAATTTAGTGAATTGAACCACTGGTTGTATACGATGTTAATATTGCGGATACTTTCCGATTCTTCGTATTAAAAGGCGCACCTTTTAAATGTTACAGTTGTCCGTGGTTTGAGTTTTGAGTTGCAGTTTGTTACTTGTGTTAAACGATGTTCAGATAGTTATTTTCATGTTCAGCTTAGACAACCTCTTCCTAATCCGAATGCCCCTCGAAAAGACCTAAAATGAATAGTATATTATATTTGAATATGTAATTAGAAACGATGTAGGCTATTTTTATGTTTCTCTGTTTTTTTTCCTTACATTATTTTGTTATATTTCTTAATTGTGTTGGTCTCTATTTAATATGCTACTTAGTTTTTAACCTTCTTCCCTAAAACGTAGTAAATTTACAGATTGTAACAATGGTGTTTCACTTTGGTCGAGCCGGGTTTCGACTAACTGCAGAAGCGTGTAACAATGGTGTTTCACTTTGGTCGAGCCGGGTTTCGACTAACTGCAGAAGCGTGTAACAATGGTGTTTCACTTTGGTCGAGCCGGGTTTCGACTAACTACAGAAGCGTGTAACAATGGTGTTTCACTTTGGTCGAGCCGGGTTTCGACTAACTGCAGAAGCGTGTAACAATGGTGTTTCACTTTGGTCGAGCCGGGTTTCGACTAACTGCAGAAGCGTGTAACAATGGTGTTTCACTTTGGTCGAGCCGGGTTTCGACTAACTACAGAAGCGTGTAACAATGGTGTTTCACTTTGGTCGAGCCGGGTTTCGACTAACTGCAGAAGCGTGTAACAATGGTGTTTCACTTTGGTCGAGCCGGGTTTCGACTAACTGCAGAAGCGTGTAACAATGGTGTTTCACTTTGGTCGAGCCGGGTTTCGACTAACTACAGAAGCGGTTAAATGTTCCTGTGTTACCATTGGTCAAAACCTTTCGCAGCAACATTGACCATCAAAAACAAAGTGATTATATTCTCAGGATCCTTCTATTTCAACTTCTTAAACCTGGTCGTTTCACTGTAGCATTATAATACAAAGCAATAACTGCAAAGGGAGAGCAAAAAACTATTTACTTTATTTCCCAATATAATATAAACCACTCACACTAAGACAACATAAATGCAAAATGATATGAATTGTTTCTTTTTCAAAATCTTTTTGCATTGCATGACAAGTGTTTTATAGAAAGTTTAAGCATGACCCTTAATAAATCTTATTTCCTTGAGAAAGTTATACTTTATACAGAAACCAAACATTTGCATATACAATGTGACATAAAGGTTTGATATTGCATGTATTTCAACAGAGCCATTCTTTGTGTTGTTGTAATGGACACCCCACTGTTGATAATAGAAGAAGAGATGGCCACCTTATTGGGGAAATGAACGAAACAAACATAACTGGTGCATTTTAATAGTGAACAATTTCTTTAACAAAAAGGTGCGAGAAATATAATATACCTTATAAAATATACATAACACACTAAACGTCAAATATGAGGTTTATTGGATGTCTAAAGCTTTATATTTTCTTTCAGGACAATAACACAAAGTCATATCCACACACTAATTCACACACACACACGCACACATCCACACATATACACACAAACACACACGAACACGACTTTGTTTATATAAGGGGAAGCTACTTTTTTTAAGCCAGCCTGGGCAGTATTTAATCACGTCACGGTACTCTTCCTTGAATTCCGGGCAGTTTATTGATTCCAGTATTTAGTTGGCCTTGTCGATTAAAAAAAAGGAAAAGCCATACAAAAAATATGGGAAGATTCTCTTATGTTAAGAACAAACACAATAAGGCTTGGTGTTAGTGAAATAATTCTGCTTAATACATTGTCCATGAATTTTTAAAACAGCATACACAACATACATGTAGACTCGTACATACACATATAGGACTACACACATAGGACTACACACATAGGACTACACACATAGGACTACACACATAGGACTACACATATAGAACTACACACATAGGACTACACACATATGACCACACATGTAGAACTACACACATAGGACTACACACATAGGACTACACACATAGGACTACACACATAGGACTACACACATAGGACTACGCATATAGAACTACACACATAGGACTACACACATATGACTACACATGTAGAACTACACATATAGGACTACAAACATAGGACTACACATATAGAACTACAAACTTATATAGAACTACACACATATAAAACTACACACAAAGAACTACACACCTATTGCACTACACACATAGATACTTTCAGTGTCTTTCGGAAATAGAGACTGGAAGTGTATTTCCCGATCCCTGGCCACTGCCCGTGAGTTAACAACCTGTTAAAATAACACCAGAAAATGTATAACTGCTGAGTAAGCTTTAGGAGTACAATCTACTGGTACATTGTTAATTTAATGGTTTTTGTTTTTAAAGAAATAAAGTCAGATAGGACTCATTTCTAAATACATTATTCCGAATGTGCATGTATTTATTATGTATATTTGTATATCTCATTTCATTGTGTGGCTCTGAATTTGAAACAAAATGCCGATTTAAAGAAAATCAAGATTAACTTAATAACATTGTCATGCCATTTTAAAAAGATAATATGATATAGACTAGTGATTGTGTGATGTTTATTGAAATTATTGTCAGATGTCAACAAAAGGGCGGCACTGAATTTCTGTCAGTACTCAGTTGAATTTCTGTCAGTAGGCCTACACAGTTGAATTTCTGTCAGTAGGCCTACACAGTTGAATTTCTGTCAGTACACAGTTGAATTTCTGTCAGTAGGCCTACACAGTTGAATTTCTGTCAGTACACAGTTGAATTTCTGTCAGTAGGCCTACACAGTTGAATTTATGTCAGTACACAGTTGAATTTCTGTCAGTACACAGTTGAATTTCTGTCAGTAGGCCTACACAGTTGAATTTCTGTCAGTACACAGTTGAATTTCTGTCAGTAGGCCTACACAGTTGAATTTCTGTCAGTACACAGTTGAATTTCTGTCAGTAGGCCTACACAGTTGAATTTATGTCAGTACACAGTTGAATTTCTGTCAGTACACAGTTGAATTTCTGTCAGTAGGCCTACACAGTTGAATTTCTGTCAGTACACAGTTGAATTTCTGTCAGTACACAGTTGAATTTCTGTCAGTAGGCCTACACAGTTGAATTTCTGTCAGTACACAGTTGAATTTCTGTCAGTACACAGTTGAATTTCTGTCAGTACACAGTTGAATTTCTGTCAGTACACAGTTGAATTTCTGTCAGTAGGCCTACACAGTTGAATTTCTGTCAGTACACAGTTGAATTTCTGTCAGTACACAGTTGAATTTCTGTCAGTAGGCCTACACAGTTGAATTTCTGTCAGTACACAGTTGAATTTCTGTCAGTACACAGTTGAATTTCTGTCAGTAGGCCTACACAGTTGAATTTCTGTCAGTACACAGTTGAATTTCTGTCAGTACACAGTTGAATTTCTGTCAGTACACAGTTGAATTTCTGTCAGTAGGCCTACACAGTTGAATTTCTGTCAGTACTCAGTTGAATTTCTGTCAGTACTCAGTTGAATTTCTGTCAGTAGGCCTACACAGTTGAATTTCTGTCAGTACACAGTTGAGCTTCTACTCTTACTCCCAGACAATTCATTTTATAATCAGTTTTTTTTTATGTAACTTTACAGTAGTAGTGCATTAACTTTTGAGTCCAGGGTCCAGAAGTATCATGAACAACATTTGCTAATTGATACCTACATCCATCAATCTTTCAATCTTTTAAATTGCGATTCACTCATCCGTCTTTCTGTCGTTATATATCCATCAATCTATCTATTAATCCATCCATCTGCTAACTCATCCAATCCACTCATCTCTCCACCCACCCATCTCATTATCTATGAATTCAAGTATGTGTGAACATATGTATGCATAAGAATTAATCTCTTAGTACATGTGTATAAATTACCACTTATCAGGCCAGTATGCAAAGCTAGCCTAGATATATACGACTATACGATCGTAATGCGCTTTAAACAGATGTTGTATCCGTCACACATAGCACATTGTCCACACGTTAAAAGAAATGAGACACGGTAAGCTTTTAATATTCCTCGAATGTCTCCAGAGATCAACGCTGGAAGCAAAATATCCTCCTTCACTCCATTGACCTTTAAAGATTACAATCTCTGCCTATATTTTTAAAGCTTCTGTTTTTTTTTTAAAACTTACTCCAGGGGACAATTCTTTGTCAAGACAGACAGAATTGATTGCAATGGAAAAGAAAATCTCTAAAATAGAAAATACAATAAAAGCAAAGTCTTTTTGTTGTTGCTGATAATTAGAATTGAGATGAAGCTGAAAGTTTTAGTTGCAATGATTTTTTTTTAAATAGACACTAGGGCATAAAGATCATAGGGAATTAAAATTCCCTGGAAATAAATTAATACATAAATAAATATGAAATATTTTATCGTGGCTACCCCTCTGATGTTTGGTGATTGAAACAGTTTTATAGTGGCTACCCCTCTAATGTTTGGTGATTAAAACAGTTTTATAGTGGCTACCCCTCTAATGTTTGGTGATTAAAACAGTTTTATCGTGGCTACCCCTCTGATGACACCTTCAGATTAATCTCGATACCCACATAGTATTTACAAATACATCTGTACGACATATTTAAATATAACATTATAAATACATGCATGGAAGAAATATAATAAACTTATTTTTCTTATAATTTAATAGAAGCTTCACACATGTAATCTATTGTAGACAATTCGTTTTGTATGCAAACACGGGAATTCCCGATCACATCTGGTAGAGACACAGCTGTCCGTTCGCTCTATATTCTGTAAAAGAAAACTGTTGTATGGTTTACTGTACTATCTATTCACACTATCTACTTATATAACTATATTTGCATTAATACTGATATTCTTACTGTCTGATAACAATCTGTAGAATGTCTAAACAAGTTGTTCGAGCATGTTATTATTGCATTAATGCACAAGTTGACAGTGGAGGGAACACACTCTTTTTGGGGCAACTTTATACACGACGGGTGCATCAAAGTGACATCCTGTGTTATGTACATGTTTAATGTACTCTTTACACACGACGGGTGCATCAAAGTGACATCCTGTGTTATGTACATGTTTAATGTACTCTTTACACACGACGGGTGCATCAAAGTGACATCCTGTGTTATGTACATGTTTAATGTACTCTTTACACACGACGGGTGCATCAAAGTGACATCCTGTGTTATGTACATGTTTAATGTACTCTTTACACACGACGGGTGCATCAAAGTGACATCCTGTGTTATGTACATGTTTAATGTACTCTTTACACACGACGGGTGCATCAAAGTGACATCCTGTGTTATGTACATGTTTAATGTACTCTTTACACACGACGGGTGCATCAAAGTGACATCCTGTGTTATGTACATGTTTAATGTACTCTTTACACACGACGGGTGCATCAAAGTGACATCCTGTGTTATGTACATGTTTAATGTACTCCTGTCAAACCTAATGTATATAGCGTGCAACTACACTCTTAAAAGATGCATGATTTAACTTTCCCAAACTCTTGGATTGTGGAGCTGCCATGCGGCCTACAGTGAACATAGCTCGGACCGCCCACCACTATAACGGTATATTACAAAAGCGTTTGTTATCATTGAGCTGTATAACAGCTAGCAAGGATAAAAAAAATCATTGAATGAAAATCTTACAACCAGAAAGGAATTCAAATCGAGAGTTGTAAATTATTTCTCCAAAGTAAAGATAAAAAAGTTGCTCGTTTTCATCTCGATACATTTCAAAACGACTTGTACGCTTCTGTCAAAGTATGTTTTCGTTGCTTTCAATTCCTTAAGAAAACAAAGAAGCTAAGCGCTACGTTAAGAACAAAAACTTGGATCGATACCAAGCTATTTAATTCAAATACTTTACTCTCCGGAAATAATCGATTATGTAAGTGGAATTATTAACTGGGAATATTGAAGCAGAGTACAGTGTCATATTTAGTCGTTTTATAGACTTAGTTGAAGGAGACTTTGTTTGTTATTGTTTAGTGGGTGTTTAGGGGGGGGAGGGGGAGCTCTGTTTTAGTATTTAGACTGTTCTATCGATTCTGAGTGTGTTATCAGTCGTTCATCTAAGTTTATTGCAAATAATAATGTTTATTTTGTGCACCTTGCAGTTGGCATTACTTGCAAAATGAGCGATGGTGTTCTAGCAACAAGAGTTTCAATGTTCTATTTCACGTTAAAAGTATGTATTATTTCCCGTGTCTAAGGAGACTGTTCCTGACTCTATCCTTTCTGGTGGAAATCTGACATTAGTTGGGGAAGGAAAAAGCTGCTGGGCACTGTGCTGGCCACATGATTCACTTGTATATCATGGCCAGAGAAACTCGTGAACGCAGAAACAGACGCCCCCTTGTGCTGAAAAGGTTGCCCTACCCTACTTACTTGCATAGCGTATATTTCCACTGGATGGTACAGTTTGAGACCTTTTAATCTATATTTGGCAGTTGTTCAGATCATTTATCATATGGTCAGAAGCCATTGGAAAGCTCCCAGATAACGTTATATTACGAACACAACAAAAACCTACTGATCTGACTAAAGACACACGTCATAATAAAGCGCCTGTTTCACAGCATCCATTAACTATTGGGTACTCTATTATTGAACCAGCTCGGACAATTAAGCTCATCTATGCTTGATAGACCATTACGGAATTAAGCAAACGTTTATCCAAAAGTATTAATGGGGGATTTTCTACTTACCGGCATTTTTCTTTTGTGAATTAAACACGTGGAAAAAAAGGAATATTAAGCGTTATTATTACTCATCAACAAATTTAAACATATATTTGAAAACTCATCATAATAATTTTGTTCCTTTTATATATAAAGCTAAATGATGTTGATTAGCAAACTGGTCAAATGAATGTACCACAGTTTAGTGGCTCAGGCGATGCACAGTAACTTCTGTAGCCTCAGTTAAAAGTCTATGTTAAATTCAATTTTATATTCAATTTTTATGATTGAATGTTGACCTTTCTCAACGTTTTTTAAATTCCCAAAGTTCATTGGTGATAACCTATATATTATAAATAGAACACAGCGACTGCTAGAGTTATTGATCGATAATCCAGACCTTGTCTGTTCCGGCTCCTTATCAACTCTATTTGCGTTTCCTTTTGGATGTTGCTATGTTTTGAAAATTAAACGTTCACGGGAGTCAATTTCATTATTCCCGATGTCTGAAACTTTGGAGCAGCTTTTCGATGTCTGCATTTCCATAACGGGCTTCCATTTATTGAAGTCTTACGATTTTGTACAATGTAACCGATGGCTTGGCAATTTACCTGCCCCACAATTTCCCTCGTGGGCAATGGGCACAAAAATGACATTTGCTGTTTCGACATCCATAAAATTATTGGAGACTGCGTATTTTAAATATTTTTTTTTGTGTTGTTGTTTTTAAATTATATTTGGACTACGTTCTCATACCCTACATTAGGAACACACATACACAAACACATCCAAACACAAACAAACACAAAAAGACACATACACAAACACACACACAAACAAACATCCACACACAAACACACACACACAAACACATCCACAAACAAACACACACACACAACACACATCCACACACAAACACACACACACAAACACATCCACACACAAATAGACACATACACAAACACACAAACACATCCACACACAAACACACACACACAAATAGATATATACACAAACACATCCACACACAAAAACACACACAAACAAATAGACACATACACAAACACATCCACACACAAACACACACACAGAAACATACACAAACACATCAACACACAAACACACACACACACACAAATAGACACATACACAATCACATCCACACACAAACACACACACACAAATAGACACACACACAAACACATCCACACACAAACACACACACACACAAATAGACACATACACAAACACATCCACACACAAACACACACACACAAATAGACACATACACAAACACACAAACACAAACACATCCACACACAAACCCACATAAACAAACATACACACACACAAACACATCCACACACAAACACAGACACAAATAGACACATACACAAACACACGAACACAAAGACATCCACATACAAACACACACACAAATAGACACATCCACAAACACACAAACACAAACACATCAACACACAAACACAAACACACAAATAGACACATACACAAACACATCCACACACAAACACACACACTCAAATAGACACACACACAAACACAAACACACACACAGAAATAGACACATACACAAACACACACACACACACACACAAAAAGATACATACACAAACACACAGCCACACACAAACACACACACACACAAATAGACACATACACAAACACACATCCGCACACAAACACACACATACAATAGACACATACACAAACACATATCCGCACACAAGCGCACACACACAAATAGACACATACACACACACACATCCGCACACAAACACACACACAAATAGACACATACACAAACACACATCCGCACACAAACACACAAACATCAAATAGACACATACACAAACACACATCCGCACACTAACACACATACAAATAGACACATACACAAACACACAAACACAAACACATCCACACACAAACACACACACAAATACACACATCCGCACACAAACACACACACAAATAGAAACATACACAAACACACATCCGCACACAAACACACAAACATCAAATAGACACATACACAAACACACATCCGCACACTAACACACATACAAATAGACACATACACAAACACACAAACACAAACACATCCACACACAAACACACACACACACAAATAGACACATACACAAACACATCCACACACAAACACACACAAAAGTAGACACATACACAAACACATCCAAACACAAACACAAACACACAAATAGACACATACACAAATACATCAACACACACACACACACAAATAGACACATACACAAACACATCCACACACAAACACACACACACAAATAGACACATACACAAACACACAAACACATCCACACACAAACCCACATACACAAACATACACACACACAAACACATCCACACACAAACACAGACACAAATAGACACATACACAAACACACGAACACAAAGATATCCACATACAAACACACACACAAATAGACACATCCACAAACACACAAAAAAAAACACATCAACACACAAACACAAACACACAAATAGACACATACACAAACACATCCACACACAAACACACACACTCAAATAGACACACACACAAATACAAACACACACACACAAAAAGACACATACACAAACACACACACACACACACAAATAGATACATACACAAACACACAGCCACACACAAACACACACACACACAAATAGACACATACACAAACACACATCCGCACACAAACACACACATACAAATAGACACATACACAAACACACATCCGCACACAAGCGCACACACACAAATAGACACATACACAAACACACATCCGCACACAAACACACACACTAATAGACACATACACAAACACACATCCGCACACAAACACACAAACATCAAATAGACACATACACAAACACACATCCGCACACTAACACACATACAAATAGACACATACACAAACACACATCCGCACACAAGCACACACAGAAATAGACATACACAAAAACACATCCGCACACAAACACACACTCAAATAGACAAATACACAAACACACATCCGCACACACACACAATTAGACACATACACAAACACACATCCGCACACAACACACACATACAAATAGACACATACACAACTACACATCCGCTGACAAACACACACTTACAAATGGACACATGAACAAACACACATTAGCACACAAACACACACATTAAAATAAACACATACACAAACACATCCGCATACAAACACACACATACAAATAGACACATACACAAACACATCCACACACAAACACACACACAAGTAGACACATACACAAACACATCCAAACACAAACACAAACACACAAATAGACACATACACAAATACATCCACACACAAACACACACACACACACAAATAGACACATACACAAACACATCCACACACAAACACACACACACAAATAGACACATACACAAACACACAAACACAAACACATCCACACACAAACCCACATACACAAACATACACACACACAAACACATCCACACACAAACACAGACACAAATAGACACATACACAAACACACGAACACAAAGATATCCACATACAAACACACACACAAATAGACACATCCACAAACACACAAACACAAACACATCAACACACAAACACAAACACACAAATAGACACATACACAAACACATCCACACACAAACACACACACTCAAATAGACACACACACAAATACAAACACACAAACACAAAAAGACACATACACAAACACACACACACACACAAATAGATACATACACAAACACACAGCCACACACAAACACACACACACACACAAATAGACACATACACAAACACACATCCGCACACAAACACACACATACAAATAGACACATACACAAACACACATCCGCACACAAGCGCACACACACAAATAGACACATACACAAACACACATCCGCACACAAACACACACACTAATAGACACATACACAAACACACATCCGCACACAAACACACAAACATCAAATAGACACATACACAAACACACATCCGCACACTAACACACATACAAATAGACACATACACAAACACACATCCGCACACAAGCACACACAGAAATAGACATACACAAACACACATCCGCACACAAACACACACTCAAATAGACATATACACAAACACACATCCGCACACACACACAAATAGACACATACACAAACACACATCCGCACACAAACACACACATACAAATAGACACATACACAACTACACATCCGCTGACAAACACACACTTACAAATGGACACATGAACAAACACACATTAGCACACAAACACACACATTCAAATAGACACATACACAAACACATCCGCATACAAACACACACATACAAATAGACACATACACAAACACATCCGCACACAAACACACACATACAAATAGACACATACACAAACACACATCCGCACACAAACCTACACATACAAATAGACACATAAACAAACACAAACATACAAATAGACACCTACATAGATACATCCGCTCACAAACACACACATACAAATAGACATACACAAACACACATCCGCACACAAACACACACATACAAATAGACACATACACACACACATCCACACACAAACACACACATACAAATAGACACATACACAAACACACATCCGCACACAAACGCACACTCAAATAGACACATACACAAATAGACACATCCGCACACAAACACACACACACAAATAGACACATACACAAACACACATCCGCACACAAACACACACATACAAATAGACAAATGCACAAACACACATTAGCACACAAACACACACATACAAATAGACACATATACAAACACATCCGCACACAAACACACACATAGCTGTGACATAACACAAGTTCTGTGCCACTAAGCATATTATTAGTCTAAGAAACTCCGGATTTTCTGTCAGGGTTTACTCCCTTAGCCTTAGTCCCTCCCAGGACGCGCACAAGGCAGTGCGGCTATTAACCTATAGCAAGGGGTTTGGTTTGTGGGCAACAGGGCGTGTCCGTACGCCGACGGGCCAGGCCTGCCTCACATCTAGGTGCCAAACCTCCTCCAAGATCCTTGCAGTTCAGCCTGGAGCCTCGCAGCTCCAGTGTACATCTGCCACCACGAGGAGGTACTGCATAGGATTTGTTGTGGAGAGGCTATATACTGGCAAGAGAGACTTACTAAGTGCACTCCTTTTACAGTTACACTGCTAGCCAGTGTGCTTTTACACTAGACGCACACAGTAAGGGAGTAAACCCTGACAGAAAATCCGGAGTGGAACCCCGTAGGCGGTTGGACAGTGGTATAACCTCTGCTTTCCGACAAACTCCTGCGGCCACCTGGCCCCAAACTGTGATGGTTACCCATCCCTTTGGACCCTGCCAGCATGGTAGAGGGCGGTTCTAGTCGCCTGGGCAGCCCAGGACCCGCTAATATTTGCCCAGGCTTTTCCCTAATAAATGAAGAGGTCACTTCATTGCGACAGAAATGTCACAGAAACAACACGGAGAGTGGTAGTCACTGGTTATAAGTTCATGGCCGATTGGCGTAGGTTGGAACGCCAGGGACCACTCTTGACGGTAGGAGGGGCTTTTTAGCTCCATTGGATAGCAACTGCCTGCCTCAAGCCGAGCAGCCCTCGGACAGTAAAGTGCTACCCTGCCACAGCTTGCCTGCACCATTGGGTGTATGGTGCTTAGATAAACATCGACAATCAAGCTGCATACCTCACACCTAGCAAAAATACAAAAAGAAATAAAAGTAAACCAGTTATTCTTCGTTTCGGAAGCTGGAACATAAGGACAATGTGTCCCGGCTTCAATGCAGACCCAGACTCTGTCAATGACCTTCGACAAACTGCCATCGTAGACAGAGAGCTGGACAGACTCGGGATAGATATCGCCTGTTTGCAAGAGACCAGACTGGCTGACAGCGGCTCAGTCAAAGAGAAAAACTAACCTTTTACTGGCAAGGAAAGCCAGAAACAAGCCCGAGAATTCATGGTGTAGGCTTTGCCATAAGAAATAACCTAATATCATGTGTTGAGATGTTCCCACTTGGCTATGAAAGGTTGATACATATGGAGTTTACCTCTCCACAAGGCAAAGTCAATCTAATCAGTGCCTATTCCCCAACTCTGTCTGCACCCGACGATGAAAAGGACAGTTTTTTTCAAGCCATGGAGGACACGATCACATCCATCCCCAAATCAGAACGCTTGTATTTACTTGGTGACTTCAATGCAAGAGTCGGCTCTGATGGTGATGCATGGCCAAACTGCATGGGTCCGCATGGAGTAGGCACAATAAATGACAACGGACAAAGACTGCTGTAATTTTGCAGTGTTCATGGACTTTGTGTAACAAATACATACTTCTCTGGCAGAAACTCCCACAAGGTATCGTGGCGCCATCCACGCTCAAAACGGTGGCATCAGCTAGATCTCTGCATCACTCAGGGGACAGACCTAAAACGTGTTCTTCACACTCGCTCATACCTTAGCGCAGACTGTAACACAGATCACTCGCTGGTGGTCAGTAAGGTCAAACTAACGATTAAAAAAACGTACAGTGCCAGCCAACTTAGGCTTAAGCGTATAAATACAAGGCAAGTGAACGACCCAATCAAATCCGAGCTTTTCTGTGAAATACTGAAGGAATCGATCCGGCCACAGGAGGAAGTAGAGACAAACGGCATCACTGCCAGGTGGGAAAAACTGAGAGATGAAATCTATAACTCAGCACTAAATGCCTTTGGCCCATAAGAGAGAAGACATGTTGACTGGTTTGATGCAAAGAAAAGAAAAGGACAGCGCACTTGACTTACAAGGCGAACCCTTGTCCGGAGACCTTGCTAGACCTTAGGACTGCTAACAAGAAAAGCAAGCAAACTGCTCGACAATGCGCCAATGACTTCTGGAGAGATATGTGCAACAATATGCAACAGAGTTTGACCCTTGGAAATAGCAAGGCTTTGCATGATGACATTAAGGCTGCCCTGAAATGTCTAAACCTGCTCCCATTCAGTCTAAGTCAGGGTAAAAAATAACCGATCAGACTAAGCAGCTGGAACGATGAGTAGATCACTACCTAGAGATCTACGCTACATAAAACTCAGTGGCTGATGATGCCCTGACCTTCTTACCTGACTTATCAGTTCTGGGGTCACTTGATGAAACGCCAACCTTAAATGACTTTAGTAATGCAATAAACAGCCTCAAAAATGGAAAGGCCCCATGAAACGATGGCATACCTGCAGAAGTAATAAAAGCCAGCAAGTCAATTCTGATTCCAGAACTTCATGAACTTATCTGCCTGTGTTGGGATTCGGGCTATGTGCCACAAGATATGCGTGATGCAAGTATCGTTACATTATATAAGAACAAATGGGACCGCAGCGACTGCAACAATTAAAGAGGCATCTCCCTCTTGAGCATTGTTGGTAAGATCTTCGCAAGAGTGGCACTTTCAAGGTTGCAGGTGTTGGCATCTAGAGTCTATCCAGAGTCTCAGTGCGGTTTCAGAAGCGGCAGGTCCACTATAGACATGATCTCCTCTCTTCGACTGCTACAAGAGAGGTTCCGTGAGATGAATAAGCCATTATACATTGCTTTCGTTGATCTCACTAAAGCATTTGACATGGTCAGCAGAAGTGGACTCCTCAAACTCCTGGCTAAGATAGGATGCCCTCCGAAACTGCTCTCTTTCATTGCCAGTTTTCATGATAATACCAGGTGCACAGTGAAGTTTAATGGAGCGCAATCAGAGCCCTTTGAGGTCCGAAGCGGCGTTAAACAAGGCTGCGTACTTGCACCCACCTTGTTTGGAATATTCGTCTCGTGCCTACTGCACTATGCTTATGGGGACTGCAATGAGGGAGTCAACCTTCAAACAAGGACATCTGGAAAGCTCTTCAATCTAAACAGGCTTAAAGCCAAAACAAAGCTTAGGAGTGTACTGGTTAGGGAACTTCTCTATGCTGATGATGCAGCTATTGTAGCCGAATCTGCAAACGAGCTCCAGACGCTCAATGATAAACTTGATGATGCATGTCAAAAATAAAGCCTCAGCATTAGTCAAAACAAAACCAAGATACTGGCTCAAAACGCTGCAACTGTGCCATGCATCACTATTGGTGGTCATCCACTAGAAGTAGTTGAAGAGTTCTGCTACCTTGGGGCCGAAATCTCAAGTAATGTGCTCCTAGATGGGGAGATAAATAGTAGAATAGCTAAAGCCATGGGCACTATGGCAAAATTAAAAAACGAGTCTGGATGAACTCACTGCTCACACGCTCTACTAAGTCACTAGTTTATCGAACGTGCGTTCTGAGTACCCTGCTGTACGGCAGTGAAACATGGAGCACATATTCCTGGCAGGAGAGAAAATTGAATACATTTCATCTCAGGTGTCTCAGACGCATTTTAGATATAAGATGGCAGGACAGGGTTTCAAACGCAGAGGTCCTACGAAGAGCAAGACATCCGTATTACTCTCAGTAACAGACGTCTCAGCTGGCTAGGTCATGTACGCCGAATGCAACAGGGTCGACTTCCACAGGACATTCTATATGGAACGTTAGCTAAGGGACAGAGACCTGCTGGACGTCCAAAACTGAGATTTGCGGATGTCTGCAAAAGAGATATGAAACACCTCCAGATTGACCCAAACAGTTGGGAGATCATGGCGCAAGATAGGCTCACTTGGAGAGCAGGAATGAAAGAAGGTTCAAGGCTTGCGGGAGAGGAGCACGCCAGGAAAAAGACGGTGGTGAAAAATGTGGTCCCCTCCACTGCTTTCAACTGCAGCAAGTGTGACCGTGCCTGTACATCTTTAGCTTCTTTAGCCACATGAAGGCCTGCAAGGGAAATGGGTCGTCTCTCGAGACGTAAAATGCCGACGAGTCTAAGAAATGAGTTTAGCAAGAAGAAAATAAAGTGCTTATTTGAAAACTATTTGTAGCCTTTGCTAAACGCTCAGTTCGTCTCATAGTGTGCCAGGTCGTAAAATGTTAGTTGTGCCCAGGGCTTAAAGTTTATTTCACATTCGCTTCATTAATCCGAGAGTCAGTGGCTTCCCCTTAGATTTAAATGTTTCAAAACTCGTAATAAAGAAATAAATTAGGCTAATGTTGCGCTCACAAGTTGTCTGTTTTTTTTAATTGGAAAACGTATTTCTATTGACTCAAATTGTTTAATTTTATTAAGAAATTACATTAAGGTCTACGGATTTATTTACACTCGCATTACCACAAAGGTTACACAACAAACTTACATCTTCTACATATCGACACAGGGAACATTTAAATAATGTCACCAGTATGTGTGCAGTCTCTTCTTTTATTTTAAACTTTAACTATTGTTTTGATGTGTTCTCTAAAGGCTTACATATATTATATTCTAGTGATTTTTGCACATATTTTTGGGACGCTAGGTTTTCCCCATTGAATCTGGGGTTTTTAGGAACACGTTCCGAAAAACTGTTAAATCCCATTGTTAGCCTAGTGACCTGTCCCTTGATGGACATTATTGACCGCTAGCGATGGACAGATCCAAGCTCCAAACTATCTTCTTTTCTTAGATACCATCAACTGATCTAGTTTGTTGTTTTTTCTATTTAATACATCGCTCATTATGGTCTTAAAGTACATTATTAAGTATTTGGCTTCACTGTCTGACTGTTAATGACCAAATGACATGACCTAATTACATTGTAAATGACCAAATTAAATGGGCTGATTACATTGTAGATGACCAAATTAGATGGCTTGATTATACTGTAAATGACCAAGTTTATTAGTTTTGAATTTGACGCTAGATAAGTCTCTCATTATGGCTATATATGATAAGAACTGGATTTAATGGTTGACAGTTGTCTTATTTTGTTTCGAAATCGTATATAATAATTTTTGGACCATGCAGCTAGATAAAAATTTAAAATCTTTTATTGAAGGAAACGTACTGGTAGACAGCTTTCTTTTTTCGTATCATTTTAAAATTTACCGTTAATTTTTATATCAACAATTCATGCCTCCCGTTTCCTCCCTTTCTCTCTACATGTATCTACTTGGTTCTAATAAACAATGTAGTAGAACTGCACCCTTCTCTCTACATGTATCTACTTGGTGCTAATAAACAATGTAGTAGAACTGACCCCTTCTCTCTACATGTATCTACTTGGTGCTAATAAACAATGTAGTAGAACTGCCCCTTTCTCTCTACATGTATCTACTTGGTGCTAATAAACAATGTAGTAGAACTGCACCCTTCTCTCTACATGTATCTACTTGGTGCTAATAAACAATGTAGTAGAACTGCACCCTTCTCTCTACATGTATCTACTTGGTGTTAATAAACAATGTAGTAGAACTGCACCCTTCTCTCTACATGTATCTACTTGGTGCTAATAAACAATGTAGTAGAACTGCACCCTTCTCTCTACATGTATCTACTTGGTGCTAATAAACAATGTAGTAGAACTGCACTCTTCTCTCTACATGTATCTACTTGGTGCTAATAAACAATGTAGTAAAACTGACCCCTTCTCTCTACATGTATCTACTTGGTGCTAATAAACAATGTAGTAGAACTGACCCCTTCTCTCTATATGTATCTACTTGGTGCTAATAAACAATGTAGTAGAACTGACCCCTTCTCTCTACATGTATCTACTTGGTGCTAATAAACAATGTAGTAGAACTGCCCCTTTCTCTCTACATGTATCTACTTGGTGCTAATAAACAATGTAGTAGAACTGCACCCTTCTCTCTACATGTATCTACTTGGTGCTAAGAAACAATGTAGTAGAACTGACCCCTTCGAGTCAGATTTGTTTATCCATAGAAGTAGTAAAACAGTTTTAGTTGTCCGGCATGAAAGATCATGGTGTGGCCAGAACAATGCCTAGCTGCCTTTAATTTCACAAGCTATAAGTCCTATTTTATTATTTTCAGTTGCTGTTAATATGATGAAAATGTTGATAATATATATTGGCGTTGTAGGTGCAGACGTTTGCATGCTTTAATTTTTTATAGTAAAAAAAAATCATCAAATCTAGTAAGATAGACTATGTCGTCACTATGTGAAATTGTAAAGAAAATCTTTCATATAAATTTTAGAGTAGATATATCTAATTTTGTCGTGATTTGTCAAAAGGTCTAGATGTCTTTAGCAAACAACAAAACAAATCAAATGAGCTTATAAATTCAGATTACTATATCTATCATGTTCCATGTGTAAACTAACATTAGTATACTGGAGCTATATATCGTGTTCCATGTGTAAACTAACATTTGTATACTAGAGCCATACAGCATGTTCCATGTGTAAACTAACATTAGTATACTGGAGCTATATATCGTGTTCCATGTGTAAACTAACATTTGTATACTAGAGCCATACAGCATGTTCCATGTGTAAACTAACATTAGTATACTGGAGCCATACAGCATGTTCCATGTGTAAACTAACATTAGTATACTGGAGCCATACAGCATGTTCCATGTGTAAACTAACATTTGTATACTGGAGCCATACAGCATGTTCCATGTGTAAACTAACATTAGTATACTGGAGCCATACAGCATGTTCCATGTGTAAACTAACATTAGTATACTGGAGCCATACAGCGTGTTCCATGTGTAAACTAACATTAGTATACTGGAGCCATACAGCATGTTCCATGTGTAAACTAACATTAGTATACTGGAGCCATACAGCATGTTCCATGTGTAAACTAACATTAGTATACTGGAGCTATATAGCATGTTCCATGTGTAAACTAACATTAGTATACTGGAGCCATACAGCATGTTCCATGTGTAAACTAACATTAGTATACTGGAGCTATATAGCATGTTCCATGTGTAAACTAACATTAGTATACTGGAGCCATACAGCATGTTCCATGTGTAAACTAACATTAGTATACTGGAGCCATACAGCATGTTCCATGTGTAAACTAACATTAGTATACTGGAGCCATACAGCATGTTCCATGTGTAAACTAACATTAGTATACTGGAGCTATATAGCATGTTCCATGTGTAAACTAACATTAGTATACTGGAGCCATACAGCATGTTCCATGTGTAAACTAACATTAGTATACTGGAGCCATACAGCATGTTCCATGTGTAAACTAACATTTGTATACTGGAGCCATACAGCATGTTCCATGTGTAAACTAACATTAGTATACTGGAGCCATACAGCATGTTCCATGTGTAAACTAACATTAGTATACTGGAGCCATACAGCATGTTCCATGTGTAAACTAACATTAGTATACTGGAGCCATACAGCATGTTCCATGTGTAAACTAACATTAGTATACTGGAGCTATATAGCATGTTCCATGTGTAAACTAACATTAGTATACTGAAGCTATATAACAGGTTCCATGTGTAAACTAACATTAGTATACTAGAGCCATACAGCATGTTCCATGTATAAGCTAACATTAGTCTACTAAAGCCATACAGCATGTTCCATGTATAAGCTAACATTAGTCTACTAAAGCCATACAGCATGTTCCATATATAAGCTAACATTAGTCTACTAGAGCCCTACAGCATGTTTCATGTATAAGCTAACATTAGTCTACTAGAGCCATATATCATGCTCCATGCATAAGCTAACATTAGTCTACTAGAGTTATATTCTCTTCGTTTCTATCTCTCTACCAGGTATGGTGACATGACCCCAGAAACAATAACGGGTAAAATTGTTGGCGGTGTTTGCTCACTTAGCGGTGTGCTGGTCATTGCCCTGCCAGTACCAGTCATCGTATCCAACTTCAGCAGAATCTACCACCAAAACCAAAGAGCGGATAAAAGAAAAGCGCAAAAGGTAAAAGTTTTCTTTTATTCAAAAAGTTCTGGGGGGGCCTCAATGGCGATTTTTGCCCAACGCCTACCTTCTCGTGAGGAAACAAATGTATTTTATGCCCCCGCCCCGCCTTATTGTTAAATGTGTATTTTATTTGGCATTACAATTTCGTATTTAAAATTATGATCGGTGCTCTAATAGAATAGCTTAGTAATCTCTTGAGGCGATTGCTATGTTTAAAAACCATTCGAGTCTTAAGAGAGAGAGAGAGAGAGAAAATTCGGAGAGAAGAAGAGGTAAAGAAAGAAGGAGAGAAGGGAAGAGAGCAAAAGACAGCGAAAAAGCGAGAAAAAGAGAATGAGAGAATGTGAGAGAGTTAGGAAAAGCAAAACAAACAAAAAAGAAAGAGTAAAAACGATAATAAGATGTTGGAGTGTGTATATCCTAATGTTTAAAATGCATAGCTATAAGTATTAGCAATGTTCATTGTCCAAGACCTGGTTATTGGTCATTACTTGCCTATATTTACATTGATCATTCTTTTATCTGCCTACTTTAGGATGACCAGGTGCAAGAAAATTTTAACTTTAACTCTACTAGGCCTCACTTTTCTTTTAGAAAGTGTGTGTGTGGGTCGGGGGTGTGTGTGTGGGGGGGTCCAGTGCCCTCACATAGGGGAGGGCAGCATATGCCCGGGGGCGACACTTCCAGGGGGGCGGCAAATGTAGTTTAAATATAGCAAATATAGCACTAAACAAGCAGTTACAGTATGCAAGGGGGCGGCGCTGAAACTTTTGCCTTGGGGCGCTACATAAGCTTGTAAAAGCTCTGGGGTAGGGTGGGGGGTCCTTTAGTGGTGCTTCCATTTTCATTGCACTTCTAGTTTGGCGAGATGGTCGATGCGCTAAAGAGTATTTCCATAAATCTCAAAAACCTGTTCTATACATTCCGGAACTATATTATAGGAACCCATTTGATCATTAAATTGTTTGGAATAATCGAGCAAGCGGTTCGCTGAGCATTTTTTTTAAAGTTTGACGAACCGGTAAATAAACCAGCACCAATGGGATGCAATAAAGAAATAGCATCTCTAAGAAGAGACGGCTCATCCTGTTGAAGATTTATAAACCTTTTCGGACCCAACATTTTCTAAGAGTTCACCCTTGAGAATTGGGCAGAAAACATCCAACATTTTTTTGGTCATAGTTTGTCCTTCACTTCAGAATTTCCCAATGCTTTAAGATTAAACCCATTTATCGTCAGAATATTTCTGACCAACTAATAAATCCTACTGAGACATATTGAGACATACTGAGACATAGGCTACTGAGACATACTGAGACATATTGAGCCATACTGAGACATAGCCTGCAATAGTTCAAAGTATTTCCTGAACTATCATTTTTTTTTTTACTTCTTCTGATTAGTTTTAACTTTTTATGGAGTTATTTTTTTCTTCAGAATTTTTTCACGGCTTCTCTTTTTAACCTTTATGTTACAGACACGCCTTCTATACGAAGATTATTGTTACCTACGCTTATCCGTAGTTTAATTCTAGTCTTGCATTTTGATTAGCTAAGTTATGATGTTAAGTTATTGGTTCGTTCAGGCAAGCCATTTTTTTTTTGCCTGGATGCAACTCGGGAAGAAAATAATCTTCTATGCATTTGTTCTTGCATAAGGAATAAGAAAATTATTTTTCTCCTTATGTTTATCTGAGCATTGTAATAGATTGTTGTTGTGTTGTATTTCTAAATTAGAATTTAATGCTTTATTTATTGTATTATTAATACATTGTTCTTTGCCCTTCTATCCTCTAGTGTTTCATTTTTAGTGATTTAACTATTGGTGTTACTCTTGTCAGTTGTTAACATTCACTAGTTATGAATCTAGCAGCTCTTTTCTGGATTTGTTCTAGTTTTTAAATGCATTCTTTTGTTTATTGGATTATACAGAAGATGCATTTTCTAATACATGTCTAACTAATATCAGATAGCATTTTAGTTTTATGTATTTGTTACATTGTAAAAACTTTGTCAGAACATTGTGTTTTATAAAGCCTAATCTTTGTTAGATTTTTAATTACATCATCGCCATGCGGGATTGATTTATCGTTGATTACTACTCCTACATACTTTGCATTATTCATTTGATTTAAATGTTTCCATCAATAGAATAGTTTTTTATATGAAATATTTGTTTCTTTTATTTTTACTCGTCACAGGTGACACTTTTCTGGGTGGAAAGACATATTTCAATTAGATTCCCATTTATGTAATTCATCTAGGTATTTTTTAATCAGATTTCAGTATCTGTTTATATCTGTTTGTCCTGTAAATTAAGCAATCATATGCAAATAACTTTACTTATGTGCCTTTAAATAAGTCACTAATATAAATTATTAGAAAAAAAAGGGGGGCCAGTGGATCTCGAGAGTTTATAGTTATTGGTGATGATTTAGAGCCATTAATTATTACAAGTTGTTCTCTACCTATCAGAAAATCTTGAACCCACTAACGTAAGAGACCAGTTTTTTTTTAGTAAACTAGTATGGTGAACTTTGTCGAATGCTTTTTAAAAATATAGAAATATGCCACCTGTACACCTATATATTTCGCAGTTTTAATTTTAGCCTTGAATTTTGTAATTTTTTTAACGAATTTTTCGAAATTGTTAATGAAGTAATTTCTCTGTTTTCAATCAATAAAATTAAGTTTCGTTTAAATACTATTATTATCCTAAGGGCACTTTATGCAGTCCAATATAAGTATACTTTTAAAACAACAGATTATCTGTAATGCACACATTAACAATGAATCATGAACTTGTTTAACTTTATTTTTTCTTATGTCAATAGAAAGCAAGAGAAACGAGAATTAATATGGCCAAGAACGCCAGCAGTGCTGGGTTTATCAGCGCCAAGAAAAGAGCAGAAGAAGCATTGCTGGCTAGAGAGAGGGGCATGGATCTGGAAGACTATAAAAAGGAAGACATCTTTGAGATGCAGCACCATCATCTATTGTCCTGTTTAGAAAAAACAACGGTATGTGACAAGTGGATTTCTTTTTTTTTTCTTTTACAAAAACAACTCTTTAGTAGAAAGACATTGTTCCTTTACTTTTTTTTTCATTTATTTTAAGTTTGGCAAAAATTTGAAGTCAGGCACACACAAACTTTGAAGCTTAAAAATATCACTTTCTGTAGATCTTTGAAATATTGGCAAGATGTTAAACTTGTGTCTCATTTTCGTGACGGAGCAAACATGAACATTTTCTTATAGTTTACTTTAATGAATGCTTTAAGACTTTTCACTTGACTTTTACAATAAAAAAATATTTTTTAAATTTGAGAAGAAGATTCACATAATTCTCAAGTAGTCAAGAATTAAATAATAATATGTAAAATATGTTCCTAACTTTAACAAAATATTTAAATATGAACAAAATAGTTAACTGTTTTTAAAAAAAAGTTAAAAAAAATGTATGCATCTAATATAAATCCTCTTAATTAAACAAAGACGAATCAAACTTTTAAAGATAAAAATACAAGTAATGTAAATAAAGTTATTTAGGACGTAGTTGTATTCCTAGTTTATTTCAATCTAAACTAAGACCTTGTGTATATGACTATGTGATCATTACTTAAACTGCTTAATCATTGTGAGGTTATTGTGAAATCGTTATGTTGGACCATGTAGTCATTATGTTGGACTGTCTATCCCTTTTTTTTTGACTGTGTAATTATTATGTTCGACTGTCTGGTCATAATGTTGGATTATGTGAGTTTTGAATGTCTAGCCATTATGTTTGATTGTGTTATCATTATGTTGGATTGTATTATCATTATGTTGGATTGTGTTATCATTATGTAGGAATGTGTTATCATTATATTGGACTGTTAGCTTTATGTTGGACTGTGTTATCATTATGTTGGACTGTGCTATCATTCTGTTGGACTGTGTTATCATTATGTTGGACTGTGTTATCATTATGTAGGAATGTGTTATCATTATGTTGGACTGTGTTATCATTATGTTGGATTGTGTTATCATTATGTAGGAATGTGTTATCATTATGTTGGACTGTGTTATCTTTATGTTGGACTGTGTTATCATTATGTTGGACTGTGATATCATTCTGTTGGACTGTGTTATCATTATGTTGAACTGTGTTATCATTATGTAGGAATGTGTTATCATTCTGTTGGATTGTGTTATCATTATGTTGGATTGTGTTATCATTATTTTGTATTGTGTGGTAATAATTTTGGAGTGTGTTATCATTATGTTGGGCTATGTTATCATTATGTTGGATTGTGCTGTCGTTATTATATTGGACTGTATTAAATCAAAAGTATATATTTTACCTTTAACTTATTGTTACTTAGTTAAATAGAAAGCAACTAAGTGTAACTACCCATCACAGTTTTTATTTACATACAAGAAACCTAAGGCAATGAAACTGTTAATTACACATCAATGAAATTTAACAAATGTAACTTTAAATCTTAGTTTAGAATATGTTTTCATGGATAAGAATTGATTTTAAAATGTAATCTGATTTTAAAATGTAACCTTATTTTAAAATGTAACACACCTTCTGCATTGACACTAGATCAATACGTACATTAACAAGAGATTTTTGTTATTCTTACAGGACAGAGAATTCGTGGAGATGGACATCACATTTAACAGTGTGGGCATTACCAAGCCCTCCTCCACTCCCCCGCCATCACCCGACCCGTCCCTGGTTTCCAAAGGGAAAAAGTCCAGATGCTGTGCGAAGAGGTTTTCAAAGTCATCAAAACACAAAAAAGACAAGGTGAGCAAAGCGTTGAGCAGTGGCGTGCAACACGTAAATCTATTGGGTAGGAGGGGTCACCTGTTACAGGTTTGACATCTTTTCGCAAGTCAACTGATGATTTAATGTAGCGAATAAAGCTTATTTTCAACAGTCTACAAGCAGGGACTTAAAAAATTAAAAAAAGATACACAGCAAATCAGAAAAAGACAGCAACTGCTAATACTACTAGAGAGCCCACAATACTAAGTCTTACTACCATTGACCAGTCTCTTTACTGGGAACAACAGAACAGACCACTTCAACTATACTTTCTACTTGTTAATAATTTATACAACTATAAAACATAATGGCCATTCTAACAGAACACCCACGCTGTATGTGACCATTAGAAAGGTCTTTTAAAGTATTGTCTGGTAGTTTTTATCTTTTCGACAGTCGTGGGTGTCCTAAATATGGATAGTCTACCAAAATTTGTCGAGAGTCTTAAGTGCACAATGCTTTAAAAAGTTTCAGGGATTGTATTTGCAAATGAAACCTACTTTCTCAGAAGCAATCTATATTTGTCAAATATAGGTTGAATAGGTTCAACCTTTGGCCAAAAGATTGAATATTGACTGACTATCGGGCTAATATTGCGTACAGTTAGGAAAATCATAATTCTATAAACCTCACCCTACCTTCAACATCATCCTCATTGACAAGAAATCTGCTAGTTATGGCGAACAAAGAATCCTTCCATTTTGTTGTTTCCTGTAACTTCCATAAAATATTGAAATAGTTTTCTGTCCCCAAAAAATTATGTTTTTTAATATCTTCATAAGCTTCGCCAAGCTTATAATTATAATTATTTTCAAGCAGATTTGACGGTCTAAGAAAAGCGTATTTTCTGCGAAATCCTTAACTAATGAAATCTGTAAGACATGTCTTCAGTCAACCTGTGTATCCCACTGAGCACTAAGCTTCCAGTCTCAACATCATTAAATCTCAGCACTGCATCAGTCAATCCTTCATCATCCATTCATTTCTATTGGTGGATTCAAGGCATCAAAATTATCTCCATTTTGTCTTGTTGATGTATCTGTTAATGTCCATTGCACTGGCCAACAATTTTTTCTTGCACGTTTACAGGTTAATAAAAAAATTCCCTTTGAAATTTGACTCAGAAACTGTCTGTAATCTTAACAAAAATTACCTAACGAATACATTTAGTAAGTAATATTAAAAAAGTTATGTTTGCAATTGCAAGTTTTAAGCACTAGTTTATAAATAAGTTATTATTAGTTTACATGTTCTGTTTTTCTTTAATTAATTTCAAGTGTAGATCTATTTATAACCAGTTGATACATTTTGTCTCAACAACAAAAACATTACGTGTAGACTTCCGAAACGATTTCAAAACGAGCTTCTTGTTTCTGTAATGCAGTGTTTTCCAAATAGCAGGCCACGAAAACAAAATTACCTATCCAGATTTTGGTGTTGCATTAGACATAAATATTATTAGGTATTATTTGATATTATATATTATTAGACATTAGATATTATCTATATAATACGGTTGCAGTTGTCATATTTCTGATTTTATATAGCCTACTTTAAAGTTTTTATAGTTAATTTTTTTTTTATGTTCGTTGTAAAGGCTACAATGTAATATACCAAATATTTTCTTTATTAAATATTAACGACTTAATGTGAAACTTTAACGTTTGATGTACATTTCAGAAACGTCAGCATTCACAGAACAGTATCGAACATCAAGAACTGAACGACGTGAGAGTTCGATTATCTCCTGCTTCCAAAACACAGTCCAGGTCAAGTGGGGTCAGCGTCCTTGGATTTTCCAACACCAACCACAGCCAGGGCGGGAATGGCCTGAACAACAAGTCCAACAGCAGCCACGACATTTACGCCAACTATCAGCAGCCCAACTTCGTCGGGGGGCTCAGAAATACTTGCCCCGTGTCCGGCAGTGAGCCGAACATGGGACAGCGGCTTTCCTCCGGGAGCCATCCCAACTTGACCACAGCGCTTGTGTCCAGCCCGAACTCGACTGGAAGCTCTCAATCAGTACCTGATGTGCTGACCGCTCACAGCTCACTCTTGCCTTCTACCTCCAACGAAGGGGACATAGTCAGAATATCTACTTTATAACCAACAATGGCAAGAAAATGGATTCATTTCATCTTGTTGTTTTTTAAAAATTTCTGTTCATTATATTTTCTAAAAATATTTTTTTAACTCAACAGACTTCTTGTTAGTATCTCAAGGGTTTGAAAGTGCACCAGCCATGCCCCCAAAGCTACACACCCACCCACACAATTCTTTTTGTATTGAATAATTTTTATTCTCTTTAAATTATTATAACCTTCTTTTTCAATAAACACGTTGTCGACTTTTTAAATAAATAAAATTAATATGAATAGTCTCCGCCTAGGAAATAGCTAATTTATCTCTTTTATATAGGTGTTAGTTAATACCTAACGGTTTTTCAAATAAAAACAAATTGTTCTCTGTTTAGCAAAAAAAACACAAAAGCTGCTGTTTATAAAGGTCAGTGCAAAGAAATTGGTCTCGGCACATCTGTAAGCTAAGCTTCTACAAAAGAAATGTGCTATTTAATCGCATACATAAGGGCTTTTTCTATGTGACTCCAGGGATGTTTCAAAATGTAAACTTCACAATGTGAGCGCCATGTTTTGACCAAAGTCACGTGGTATCACAGTTCTGGACACAAGTACTACAGATATGACATTATACACTGCTAATATTGCTTCTTTAATGTTTTGTTGTGATTTTGCAAAGTTTTATTTACTTTGAAAATAGCATTATGATTCAAAGACCTGGAACTATTACATTTTAAGTAATAAATGAACATTTCTGTTTCTTGTTGAAATGTTTTCAGATCAGCAAGGAAAGGCCTAAATGGTCAAACGTAAAGACTGCTCATTTTCTATGTGTGTATATAATATACATATTATTATTATTAATATTCTTTGCTATTATACATAAACCTTTGCAAAAATCTTCCATTTTCTAATTTACTTTTTTTGGTAATTGTAAAAGAAGCAAAACTGTGTTGATTGTTATTGGTTTTGAAAACTAATTAACATTTTGATCATGCATGATGAAGTCCGTGAAATGGTATAACAGTTATGATATGATATCAGGGGAATATACAAGAAATCATTATGGTATATAACACCATTATTTATAAAGATGATATGAATGCAATTGTATTAAGTTATGAAGTCAATAATTTGATGTGATATTTTGGTCTCTTACAGAGTTTTTTTTTTAATAATTTGCTAACAAAGATTCTTATCATCATTTATCATTCATTTTGTACATCCCATAAAGATTGCTTAATTAAACTAAGACATTTTCTATTGTAGTGGTGGGGGTGGTTAAGGGTGCTATAAATAGCAAATCTTCACAAGAAACTTTATTTTTCAAATAATTTTTTGTCTTTATTCATAATCTTGATTGAAATGTTAATCTTATCTAGAAATTTTAATTAACACTGCACTTTGGAAATTTATCATTTCGGTAGCAAATGAATTTAACTTAATATTTTTGTAAGTAAAAAAAAATACTTTTAAACTTATTCAAAATCTTTTTTTTCACAGCTTTTAAGTTGTAATTAGATACTTTGTGCGTGGGTTACTTTAAGTATCTTAAAAATTCCAAAAATTTTTTCTTCATGAAAAATCACTGAAATTCATTAATAACAATTTATTTAACATTTTTATTTGTGAAACAAATCACTAAATCAATTTATTTAACATTTTTATTTGTGAAACAAATAACTAAATCAATTTAATTTTGGCTGAACACATATTCAGCAAGATAGGCTGACATATAAAATTGATAACAAAGGTAAAACAGAAATATGAGAAATTTATAAAACAAGATATTATAATATCTACAAATATTGAATATACAAATAAGAAATATTTAAAATTGGTATTTTAATAAGTACATAAACATAAAACATTTAGTAAAAGAAATACATGAAATAGTTAATATAATAAATATCAAAAGGATACTATAAGGAATAAAAAACATGTAATTAATTCGTTAAAACAAGACTTATAAAGTTCAATATAGAGTAACAAATAATGAAATCTTTGATCATACAAAAATTAAATATTTGTAATTCATGTTTTACACCACCTCCCCCCCCCCTCCCCAACCAAGCGTTTGCTCTCCCAATGGGTGAATTGAAAACCTTAATGATCTTTTAACTTAATCCCTTGATCATTTGTTACCTTATCTCCCAAAATATGACATAGATACTTGACATTAACTTCTGCCTCTAGTGTAAATTATGTACTTTACTAACAAACCAAACAAAGTTGTATTCATTCAAACTAAAAAAAGTAGCATTCTTTTTATTGCTAACTTACTGTTGCTGATGAACTCAACTGTTATTTTTAAAAAATGTCTTTTGAACTTATAAAATTTAAGGGAATGAAAACAATAGAAATGTTTTGATGTATATTTTGATAATGGTCTTGAAACTTTAGAGAGTTTATTATGATTTTTGTAAATTACAATATTGGAAATTTTTTAATTACACCACACATTAAGGAATTAAAATTTCTTTAGCTTTTACTATAAATTCTTATAGCATTTTAATTACAATACCCTTTTATTATAAAATCAGCAAGACATATTTGAGTATAAAACCACATTTGATTAAGAGTAAGTTTCCGTTCTTAAAGTTATGTTCCTTTTTTTCTACTTTTATTTAAAAAAAAAATAATTAAAGAATTCTGTTAAAAGAGTTTTTTTTAATATTTTGTATGCATAAATACAATAAATTTTAGCACAATGATTGGTAAAGGGTTGATGCAATACAGCATGTTTTGTTAGTTATGGGGGTTTTTTTTTTGTATAATTTTGTTCACAAATTAAATCTTGGTAGTGTGTTTCAGACACAATAGTTAGACACAGCTAAAATAAACTTAAAGGTTAATAGATTCAGGGAAAGAAATACTAGCTCAATTTTAGAGGCCACTGTAGATGTGGTGGATTAAATTGCCTGCATAATGTCCATCCACCTGTTATCTGCCACCAGATGTTGAATTAGTCTTGTTTTTGACACTCACTAAAAAAATTGGTTACACCACTCAAATTGTTGTATTATTTTTCAGAACTTAAAGTTTTAAAAAGCAAGTAAGAAAATTTTCACAAATCCTTATAATAGGTTGAATTGTGATCATATTAAATATGATATAAAATAGATTGAAATTATAAATAGAATAATAATTTTTTTAAGGATAATTAAGCAACTGTTCAGTGTAAATAATCAGATATACATTACCATTCTACAGCTACTTTACTGTTGCGGTTGTGTGTGTCATATGCTGCTCCTGTACAAATATTTGAAAACATTCAAATGTTATAGTTCAAACTTTCAAAGTCTATTGATTATAATACTGTTGTTGTTCTTTTGTTGTTATGTCTTTTTGTGTTTCTAAATCATTATAACCTGTGGTTATTGTTGTAATTGTTTTTTATTTTATTATTTAAAAAGAACACAGGCATGTAATTTTTTTTTGTAAAGGGAAGTAACTGAAAAAATGTTGTGGCTTGACATGCATAGTGTCATTGATACATTCACTTCCTGCTGGGATAAATCTTTTTTGTTTAAATGTCACATTGATCTCTATGGTCAGTTTATGCCTATACCTAAATTTTGAATTTGCATTTAACTGGACACAATATACCTCATCATCATCCATTTGAATATAGAAGGAAAAAGTCATTTAGAAACATGCTATCAAAAGATTACATTCATTTGGCTGGTTATTTGACTATCAATCTGGCAAAATAATTTCCTATAGATTTTTACTCACACCCCACAACTTTAGATTATTTACGAGTTTAAAATTTCCAATTAAAGTAATTTAAGAAAAAGACCACATAAAATATTGACAAATAAATTCAACTTTATAGCTATCAAATAATTAATATACTTAAATTAAAAGACCACAATAAATCAAGGTAATAAGTTAAAAAACAACAACAACTATGCTTTCTCTGAGAATTTCTGGTGTCTACATGTAGGTGTAGAATTAAAAGTCACTATATTACAATATATACAACAAAAACAAAAGAGTGTACTTTGATGATTCATACAATTATAGCATAAAACTACTACAAAAATATATTCAACCATAAAAAATTATTCGATTTCCTTTGTAAAGAAAGAACTAATTTTTCCAATCAATTTTTTTTGCCAATTTAGTCTTTTTTTTTAGATAATATAATTATTTCCTTTTTAATTAGAAAAATCATACAATGGCTTTTATATACCAAAGTTTTATTATAGAAATTTAATTGATAGGTTAGTTTTTAAAAATGCTTACAATAGTTTCTTGCAAATATACTTATATTTTCTTGACACTATCCGTAGAGTAGGCCATAATTAGCATCATGTCTTCTATATTTCACAAATCAAAATGTGCAACGACAGAACTTTAATTCCCCTTTTTAATTGTGATAACTGCAAATATGTACATAATTTACATAATTTGATTTCTCTATTGTGCATGTAAACTGTTGGTGTAGGTAGCCATGTTAAAGCCATTTAATTTGAAACACACACTGATACATATATATATATATATATATATATATATATATATATGTATATATATATATATATATAGATAGATAATATATATATATATATATATATATATATATATATATATATATATATATATATATATATATATATACATGTATATATATTGATAAACCAATATGAATTAAGATTTGCAATGTGTATTACATTTTAAATCCTTTCTAAAACAATTATTCTCATGTATTATTGTTCCGTATTGTTATAATGTCAGTAATTGCCAGTGCATTTAATTCTTTCTCTTTCAATCTTTGTTTCTATTTAATATTTTGTCTATGAACAATGCATAATTACAAAATAAATATTAGTAGAACTATTTTACTAATTCAGCCCACCTGTTAAGAATTTCTTCTGTCTCACAGTAGAATATATAATGATTGTTTTTTTTTACAATGTGGTTTTTTTTTTTGCTTTTTTTTTATACCTTCCTCTGTGCACTTTTAAGCTTGTGATTTTTAAATCCAGTTTTCACTAGTAGTTTCAGGCGATGGATGCAACCAGGGATGCTGCTTCATAGTTTCCCACATATATCAATGTTTTTTTTTTAATACTTGATATGTAAGTGGAAACTACTATCAGAGTGACAACCCTGGATAGATTGTATATTTATAACTTAATTTCATCCCCCCTCCCACACACACCAATCTCCTTACTCCCTATGCTCTTTGATTATTCCACAATTCTTGTTTTTTTTTGTTTTTTTTTTCCCTTTTTATTTATTGACACTAAAATAAAATACTTCAATTATTCCACAGATGCACGTGTTTATATTTTAGAATGCCTTTTAGATTCTTTGTCATGGGAATGGATCACTTATAATATAGCTTGAAGAGACCTATTGATATTGCATTTGTATTTGTTAAGTAAGAATTAATTTTAAAAACATATAAAGACCTATATGTATAGTAGGTAGTAGTAGGTTTAAAGGCCTATAAGTATAGCAGGTAGTAGTAGGTTTAAAGGCTTATATGTATAGCAGGTAGTAGTAGATTTAAAGGCTTATATGTATAGCAGGTAGTAGTAGATTTAAAGGCCTATATGTATAGCAGGTAGTAGTATGCTGAGAACAGTCAAAGACACCACTTCCTATTTGAAATGCAACTGTTGGCACTTTTTTAAGACCTTCGAAAGAATAAACAAAGTTGTTTGAGTTGTTGTAACTTTTATGAGATACATAATTGTGAAATAAATTTCTTAAGATTTAGGAAATCCCACCTATAACTAATGACTTGTGGTATATTATTTTTAAATTAAACAACTGAAAATGAAACTTGTCATAATAAGAGAGGATAAAAAGCTTCTTGTATTTTAAATAACAAAAATAAATAGGCCTACATTTCAAAAATGTTCCATCTGATATTTACTTTTTTAACAAAGTTATAGGTCCCATTCTAGCAATCAATGTTATAAACTATACTAGAACTGTAGATCTACAGTGCATAATAGTTCTTAATAGACTATTTGTGTTTTAGAAATGTTGCTCCAATCAATGAAGTTTGTGGCACTTCTGCTTCTTTGAGAAATGTTGAGGTAGTTGTTTGGTTATTGACATGAAAGAGTGATAGCCTACAATAATTCTGTATTGACTACAACTAGATACAATTAAATTGTACATAGACTGTTATATTTTTGAATGTTTGATTGACTTTTGATTTAGGTTTTTTTGTAGCCCATCAAGCCCATTACGTTGTTTTTTTCTTGTCATTTAGAAAATGGAGTCTGTATTAAATTATAAGCCAAGTTTACAGTCTAAAATATATTAGCCGTAGCAAGGCCCTATTCTTTTTTAGACACCACTAAGCCCTCACAGAGAAGACCAGTGTGCTTCAACAAAATATCAGCTCATATAGAGCATATATAGAGCCCATAATAAAATATCAGCTCATATAGAGCCCATTATAAAATTTTGAAGATTTGACATTGCCTATTTATTACAGTTTTTTATAGCTATAGTCTAAATGTTAGCTTTAAGTAATTAATACATGTATAAAATATAAACATCTCAAACATAGATCTAACTATACTATAGCATCTACAGAATGTGCAGTCTTTATTTAAAGTGAACCGAGAAATGCTTTGGTCAGCATCTACATAATGAAACAAAATTCTGCAACAGTTTATAAAGATATTTGCTATGTATGATTGAGTCTTAATTTTATATGCAATCACATAGATGATTAACAATTACGTTCCTTTTTTTCTACATTACACAGTTAAAACATACAAAAAAATAACAAACATGTTTCTAGCATAATATGCAGACATTAGGTCTTATATGAAAACTGGTGTTTTCTGGTCCACTTCAAAGCGAGACTGTACATAGACTATTCTTTCATGTATGATTTATAGTCTGTGATCTCAAATACCCATTCTTTTCAAGTCTACATTCACATCTATTGTTCATGCCATACTTGAACATTTAAAAAACAATGTGATTGATAATTTACTGTTGGTCTTTTTGTGGGGACAAGTCAAAAGCATTTGTTTCAATACTTCTTCATGTCTTCTTGGCGATATAATTTTTGCTTTTTTTTATGTAAGGGCTGAACCTTTTTGGCACGTTTATTACGAACATAAACGATTTCCAATTATCATTTTTTAATTGTTTTTACAATACTAAAAAAAGAGTTCTTACTTTTGTATACTAATCTTTAGTTTTGTTAAAATGTGGATTTATATATTTATTATATATTTAATCTTCATTAACTTACACTTTTGTTCAAATTAACTTCTTATGCTTTATGAGTTTGTATTACATTTCTATTGTTATCCGTGTTTTTGGTTCCTCACCCGAAACCCCAAGACTCCCGAATAAAAAAAATACCAAACAAATGTCTCGCCTATCAAGTCGGTAGTTTTGCTACGAGACGGTCCTTTGTATTCCACAAAGCTATGTGAGTAATGTGGCTGAGTTACCATCTAAATAAACATCTTTTTACACAAACCTCAAGACTTTTGAGACTTTTTTATGTGAATATTTAACATCGTGTTTTAAGAGTAATCTAAATCTAAGTGATAAATGTGATGTGCTTGTTGTTTTGTATATATATGTTGTGTAAGACTGTTGTATATCTTCATTTTCAACAGGCTTCACACTTGTGACAAGCTAATTAACTGGACCACTCTAAATGCCTTAAAGATCTTTATATTTGGATTTATGGGATGGTGGTTTCTGTTGGATTTATTTGCTTTATGTGCATGTAGACGTAACGCGCGTAGAATTAGTTATCAGTCACAATGAGATTGTTTAATATGACTATACTGCAAGTACAGTATCTCTGGTCGTTTAAAAAGAAACCCCAACACTTGCCTGACAGCAGGTACAATTGATGGTGAAAAACGAAGTGCTCCATAGGCCCTATAAGCTTGGGATCTGGATTTAAGGGGGTTGCTGCATGATTAAGCTATATCATGTATTTACAGGTTAAATACTATAATGTTTCACCCCCATATTGTATTAGGATAGAGTAAAAAAAATATCTTGTATTTATAATGATGTGAGCATTGGTTACCATGGCAATGGCGGCCATCTTGAAAATAAACATATATTTTTTAAATCTTAAAATTATCTAAACTAAGATGAATTTATGAAAGTTTTAAATATATATTTGTTGTATGATAGTTTCTGTGGCTAGCTGGCTAGTTTTGGTTGTTTTTATTTAAACAATTATGAAATTATGATTTTTTTCATTTTGGTCTATATAAATTGCGGAAAAAAAAATTTTATAACTCATAAATAATATTCATAAAAAAATAGCGAAAGAGACTAATGTAACAGTAACTAGCTAGCTAGCTGCAATATATATCCATGCATCATCCTTATAAGTTTAATTAATATATCTCAAAGGACTTTAAAAATTTTAAGATTTTAATGACCAAAATACCACAAAAACAACATTTAGAGAAAAATTACTTTGAAAAAAATATTTACTTTTTTTTTAAATTTATTTACACTAGACTACACCACAAACATATATTTCTTCAACAATGACATATACATAAACAGAAAAACAACATTAAACATTAAATTGTCCAGGTTTGTACGTTGTACCTTCCATTGATTTTTTACGGCGTTCTGCTTCTACCTGTCTTTTTTTCAAATTTTTGCGTTTCCACTTGGACAAACCCTTAGATTTTTTGGTAGCCGACTTAATCTTTAGCTCCTGTTGCCTTTTGGCAAAGTCATTATTAAGGACAGTCCACTTCAGATTCAAACAACCAAAAGCAGCCCTTATACCAGCAGGTCCACAGTTAAAATTTAACACAGCCAGATGAGTAGCAGTTTCCACTGTTTCATATGATGCATGTTCTATTTTGGGACATCTTCTCCAAATTGTGGAGTGGAAACTTTCATTAGCATTTTGTGTGCCCATCTTGGCACACCTAATCAACAGGTCTGGTTCTGTCAGCCTTTTCACAATTGGAAAAATAAGTTTACCCACATCTGAAGTAAAAGTAGGCGTATGCTTCCGCGGAGGACGATTACAAGCTATAGCCCTTTTAAAATGGCACCAAGAGGTTTCACCATCTGGACACAAACGATGATTAGGCTCTCTATCAGTACTGAGCATATGAAAAAAAGAAGCCATTACTGCCATTTTCATTCTGTTCACATCTGGCGCATGCTCACGAAGATTGCTAGCATATAAATTAGTTATCTTTTCTATATCTGGTTGTGTCAGCTTATAGTTTAATTCCTTTTTGTTTGCCGATTTTAATGTTTCTAGGGCATTAAACATTCTTTTAGCAATGTGGTTGATGCAGTCCTCTTTGATAATGTTAATGTCATATCCTGAATGTTTTATTGCAGCCGCATGTGACTTTGAATCTCCATCACTCAGAATAGTTCCATATACAAGACCTCTGCTAAGAACACTACGTGAAAAAATAAGAGCCGCAGACTGTGGTTCCATTGCATTGGCAGAACCATCAAAATTTTTTTGACATTTACTTTTGTGTGAAGCTTGCCACTGCATATACTGTTGTGAGTCTGGCTTTGGGGAGGATAAACATCCTTTACACAAATTAGATAGCACTTGAGTATCTAAAATGAGCCCAGTGTGAAATTCGATTACCGTTCCAACACCAGTATGCGACGAGTGACCACGCTTGTGCCATGTACCATCAAACGACACAGTGATAACTGGGCAATTAGAAGAGCTAGCCCTTTCATCCGGTTGGACTTTTGCTCTTTCACAAACAACAGCAGCTGCATTTTTCATACAGTCCTCAGATGCATTGATTACAGCGGCACGAACCATTTTCCCAAGTCTTGCAAATGTATTTCTGTGTAAATATTTTGGGAATGACATGAGACCACAGAAGTTGAAAAATTTAGAGTGGGTTATACCACATTCTTTTAAAACTAGAACACTCCTGATGTTGATGTCTAGGATCCCTTTTTTGTTTTGCACTGGTGGTGAAGTCCAATTAGACCAAACCCGTTTTTCGCAATGAGCACAGAAAAGTACGATATGTTCACCTAGGCCTATCTTCTTTGTAGTTTGTATGGACAGCTTGTTGTTGGAACATTCAGGGCAAGATGCCAGTGAAGCCAATGATGATAAAAACATTGAGCTAACGATGCTGTATTGTAGGTCACTGTCAGCCGGGTTTGTGAGGTTGATTGATGAAGATGCCACCTTTCTTTCAGCAACAGAGGTATTGAGTACCTGGTGATCCTCTGCTTCAACTGGTACACTTTCTTCCACAACAGTAGAAGGCATTGAGCTAAAAAAAAATGAAATAAAATATATTAGCTCTATTTTATAAGTTCTTTTTGTTTTATTTCACTGATAAACTTACAGATCTTCCTTCTAGATAAAAGATTATTATGTCATAGACCCGGAAACCACTGTAGGGCAGCAGGTATTGGTTGAGGGTAAGGGTAGAACCTGGACCATTTTGTTGACATTCCGGTGTAGGCCAACTAATCGCAAGACCAGCCTGCCTCATTTTAATATGCAGTGAAGAAAATAAAACAACTATCGACAATAACCCATATAAGATAGCCATATAGTATATAGCTGATATAGCCTAATGATTAAATTATTAATATTGTTAAAAATACTATTTTGTTCATGAGCCCTCAGATTACTAGGATACTAAATTAATTGCATGTTCATATATAAAGGGCCTACGTGTAGGCTAGGTCTTTAAATTCTGAGATCTGAGGAAATAATGGAATAAAAAGCCTTTTAACTTTTACTAAGTTTTACTTTAGCCTACATTTAGGTAAGGCATTGTCTCACTGACGCCAGCCTCTAGAATTATGACACGAGTCATTGGTAGGCCTATATATTTTGCTTATATAATAATATAATTATATTTATTATAATAATCTTTTAGTTAGGTATTAGACTTATCAGAATAGTATCTGATTCGTATCATTAGGATTAGCCTAGCCTATGCCTAGGCATTTAGGTTTAGGTCAGTTTAGGACCACGTTGCATTTTTATCTTTGTAAAAAATTTGCTTAGATAAAGTCTAAAGCATAAGCCTAAGTCAAGACTGAAAGGTGACAAATAAAATTCATAGCTTACCTTTCTACTATTGTAGTATTGCTCACTGCATGGCGACCTCTTAATTTGCAGTATCTTTTTTTTTTCCAAATGTAAATCTTTTTTTGGGCATTTTACAATATGTATGTGAGAAATGAAAGAGTCTACGGATACAGGAAAAGCTATGTAAATAGTCTCAGCACGCATGCGCAAAACAATGAGAAACTAAACTTTTCTTCAATAAGATTTCGTAAAACCACTTATAAGTGTCAGTGCTAAAACGATAAAAATAAACTAACCAATGAAAATGCCGCTTTTATAAAATGTGTGTTCCAATTTTAGAAAGACTGCTAATAACTTATTTTTAGAATTTCTACGTCATCAAAATAATCGAATACAGCTTAGAAAGACCTTTATTTTGATGTACCATGTCAATAGACTTTGCAAACGTTGCTAAGCAATTCAATGCCTCAAAGATGATCAAATTAGACATCACAACACCTTTTTTACTCCACACATGCACTGAACAAACATGAAAACAAGTATAATAAACATTATTTCAAAGACAATATGTATTGTAATCGTATTCTTCAAATGTTTATCGAACTAAATACAAGGTAAAAAAAAAATACGATTTCTTAAAGGAAATTAATGAATTTCATGCAGCAAGCCCCTTAAACACAAACTTCAAACACTAGAACATTGTGCTACACTTTGGAATTATATAGTATCCAAAACTAGGGGTCGGCAACCTAAGGAACGAGTGCCAGCCTTGGCACGCACAGCGATTTTCAATGGCACACCAGATATCTACAAGAAGGAGATTTTTATACAAACTACATAAAAATCAAACTGGACGTCGTTTAAGTTTAGGAAAGATTTTGTGTGCAAAGATCTTATCTTTGGACTGTGATTGAATCTATCCTTAAAATAGTCAATTTTAAAGCTTTTCACCTTTTGTTGATTTACAGACAATTACAGGTAATTCAAGTCTTCTGCAAGAAAATTATATAGCATATAGAGATCTACTCTTGTACACAGTGTTTGTTGGATAGAAATCTACTCTTGCACACAGTGTTTGTTGGATAGGGATCTACTCTTGTACACAGTGTTTGTTGGATAGAAATCTACTCTTGTACACAGTGTTTGTTGGATAGGGATCTACTCTTGTACACAGTGTTTGTTGGATAGAGATCTACTCTTGTACACAGTGTTTGTTGGATAGAGATCTACTCTTGTACACAGTGTTTGTTGGATAGAGATCTACTCTTGTACACAGTGTTTGTTGGATAGAGGTCTACTCTTGTACACAGTGTTTGTTGGATAGAGATCTACTCTTGTACACAGTGTTTGTTGGATAGAGATCTACTCTTGTACACAGTGTTTGTTGGATAGAGGTCTACTCTTGTACACAGTGTTTGTTGGATAGAGATCTACTCTTGTACACAGTGTTTGTTGGATAGAGATCTACTCTTGTACACAGTGTTTGTTGGATAGGTTCATTTCTTGTCTGAAATCAATTAATGAAATTGATAAATAAAAAGTTCCGGTATTGATTGAGGAGAACTGACTGTTGAAGCCGATATTTCTGAATGACACAGCGACACATTTCAATAAGTTGAACTTGTGCTTACATATAGTAGCCTACTTGAACTGTTAGACCACTGGAATGAGTTGGCAATTGAAACTGGACATACATTGCAGTGAAATCAATTTCAAAACATTGAACTATTTCCCTTATTTAAGGCACACTAAGATAGATAGATGGGCTTTTTCAGACGTACATTGATCTTAATATTTCTTAGATCTGGATTTTTATATAGGTATATTGCTATTTTTAAAGGAAGCAACTTTAAACATCCTAAAAAGTAGACAGCAAAATGTGTAAATTCTCGAAAAAAAAATGTCATCTGCTAGTCGCAACTGCTAGACATTCACTGTAGTTTCAACCTAGGTTCAACGTACACATATTTTAACGCACATGAAAGCTGTTTTAAGCGTATAAAGAAGTCACTAACACTTGACCATTAAAAAGTAACTAAATATGTACTTGACATTGAACAATTAGCGAAGTGCATTCTATATGGAGCTTATTAATTGAAACATGATAATTACATTCCAAAGAGTCTTTAAGCTCGTCTTCTTTAATGCAGCGTAAATATAATTAATTTAAAAACAATTTTATTTGTTTTAATATTTTAAAATATGCTAATATAATAATGTAGGATATTGTGTAATTGTTGTAGTTATAGTTTAAAATAAACTCATTTCATCGACTTCGAACAACAGACATTGTTTTTTTACAACTGTTTAACGTAAATAAATTGTCTACCTCTAATTACCAGCTGACATAAATACCATAATGTTAGATTTGTATAAAGAAATAATAATTAATAAGTTATAAAATATTACAAAACATAACTTGCTGGCATGACTATATAGACTATAGAATTAATTTTGGAAACTTTAATTTAGTTAAAGGGAGGTAATTCCCCTTTCTTATATCCGTTAAGATCAAACTTAAAAATTGTGTGGTACACTTAAAAATTGTGTCGTGCACTTTAGAATTGTGTGTCGTGCTTTTAAGAATGATCTAAAGTTAGTCTAAACGAAATGCAAATTAATAGACTATATATTTTAAAAAAAAACGATTATTTGCTTTAATTGTTAATACAGACTTTCAACGTACAACAACTGTTTATTGCTTTTTTCGTTGGTATGTTTTACATCGTTGTTTCTCTTGAACTTAACTAAAATGGACAACAGAAAAAAGTTACTAAGGGATTGTACGTTGTCATATAACAATATTCTTATCAGTTATTTACACATAACCTAGTCTACAACCAAAAAAAACGTATTTGTTTATTGCCCTGTTATCAATTTATGAAGGAGAATTTATAGTTCTCCAGAACATTGAGCTGAAAGTAAATCTGTTACATTGGATTTTAATTTTACTTACATCCAGGGCCGGCTCATCCATGTCGGCGAACTAGGCGACTGCCTAGGGCGCAAAATTTTTGGGGGCGCAAAATTAAGGACTTTTTAAATTTCGGAATTTAAAAAAATAAACTATATTAAAGCTTAGTACTTCTGCGCGCTACTAGCATAGGTAAATGAATTTCTATGTAATGAAAGGCGAAGGGTAGTTTATTTAAGTTGTTTTAGAAAATAGGACAGTATGCCGTAACAGTCCCGGGGTACTTAGTTTGGCAACCTCGCTGTGCATAGCGGAGTGCAAAAAGGCAACCCCTAACTTCCTCCGGCCACACCCTGGATGCGATGCGGAAGCGGCATATCATAGTAAAGTGACGTGACCGTATACTTAAAGTCAGTTCTTGAATCGTGAATCGCGAGGGCGCTGAGTTTTTTGCATTGGCAGTGCAGTTATTGTTTTTGAGCATGTCAGACTGTTGATTACGAAAACGAGTACATCAAATCCCCTAAGTGGCACAAGATGTCCCAGTCGAATTGATGCACTAACAACTCTGCGCTACCAGTTATCTCATGTTTGTGATGCTTTGGAAGAGATTTCTGAAGACACTAATTGGATCTAGTGGCAGTACTGCGAAGGTAGAAGCACTTGGTTTACTTAAAAATATCTCAGACTTCAAGTTTATTGTTGCACTTGTCACATAGCACAACATTTTGTTTCAAGTAAACATTACTAGTAAGATGCTGCAAGAAAAGGACTTGAGTCTCCAGAGAGCAGTTAGTCACTTTAAAAAACCGAAGAGTTTTTGGTTACAGCTAGAAGAGATTTAGAGTTCAATAAAGTTCTGGTTGAAGCTAATGAGTTGAAGCTAATGAATAAATATTGCAGGTGACCCCTCAAAAAGTTGCAATATCTACTTTTATTTTGCTGCTTTAGACACAGCTGCGGTAAAAGAAAGATTTTCCCAGTTAAATAAAGTATCTGGTCTCTTTGGATTTTCGTACAACATTACTGACCTTAAAAACAAGACTACATCAGAAGCTAAGTCGATGTGCAAAAACTTGGAAAAAGCATTAATAATTGAAAAAAAGATGACGGTTTCAATGAATCTGACATTGCTGCTGTACGACAGTGTTCTGAATTAAGAGCAATTTCTCATCTCCATGACTCAGTATCAAACCCTGAAGAAGTCCTAAACTGCATTTACCAACAGAATCTTGAAAATGGATTTCCTAACATTTGTGTAGACTTTCATATTTCGCTTACGTTGCCACTTTTCGTAGCCAGTGCAGAATGAAGTTTTTCAAAACTTAAGCTAATTAAAACCTATCTGCGTAGTACAATGTGTCAGGAGAGACTTGCGGGTCTGACGACCATTTCTATTGAAAGTGAGATAGCAAGACAGTTAGACTCAAAAGCCCTCACACAAGAATTTGCTAAGCAGAAAGCAAGAAAAGTACCACTAAGATTTTTAGTCTTTTGGAGTATAAATACTAGTAATCAGCATTTAAAAGTGACTTTTGGACCGTAGTTAAGAAAACAATAATCCAATATCAAACAATATCAAGTAGTATTTGTGTATTTTTTAAAGTGTTATAAAAACTGAAAACAATATCTATAATCTAACTGTGAGATTCGGTTTGTTATTAAGAGATATGTACATAATGCAGGTTGTAAAACCTATAAACCCATATATATCTAATGTAAAAGTGTGTGTTATGTAACTTTTCTAATAATAATTTAGATTTCTAATTATTAATCTATAATGCAAAGCCATTGTAACTTTTCATTCAACTGTTTTATTTACATGTCACAGTCATCAATCAATAAAATAGAATTATTTGATGGGCTATAACAATTAATTATGAACAAAAACACATTTTCGAAGTTCCGGCAGACCCTAACGAAGGCACTTTAATGAGGGCGCAGAATTTGTTTTCGCTTAGGGCGCCAAGAACCCTAGAGCCGGCCCTGCTTACATCTAAAACTATTTTGATTTTTAGTTTCCAGAAAGAAGCAAAAACCATCAAATATAAATATCTATATAAATATATATAAACATAAAATGATTATATCTACTCAATGCGAGTGTTTTTTGCCTTTTAAATAAATAGTTCAACGTTTCATAATGAAATACTTTGAAGTAATTGGGCAGGGTGGTCTAGCCAGAATGTCGTTCCAACAGTCTCTGGTTTCAACCCAAGTTAAACGGTTAAACACCAAGTACTGGAAGTTGTCCCTTAATCCAACCGACTATAATGGATACCTGACATTAGTATAAGAGTATGGTCATTGTGATGGCCACACAATCCTCTTGTATGCCGTTGGTGAATGCTGCTTCACTATTATTATAAGCTAACGCTAGGTGAAAGAGATACTTGAATCACCCCCCCCCCCCGAGATATAACTATTATATAACTTCTTTAGTGGAAGCAATGAAACTACTTTGGCAATTTTGAGAACATTAATTTTAACCAGAAATAAGTAAATAAACATTCGCATAAAAAAATAGATCCCATATCTATGAAACCAACAGGTGACAGTTTCACAATGTTTGATTTGTGTCTTACCTGAAGACCTTGACCTGTTTGTTTTGACAACTTGAAGACGTTTTAACTACATTGATAACAAACACTGACCTGTGGTCTCCCGTAGTTGCAACAGTACATCTTGTAAGTGGACTGTCTACATGTGTGGCGTGAATAGTTTTAAACAGAAGGTAGGAGTGTACAATTGTAACTAACTTTATTTGTATTAAAAAAATAATTCTCATAGTGTTTTTTCTACATACTTCTAGACATGTAGATCAAATAAAACTAAATTAAACAAACACCAGTGTCAATCACTAGATAGACTTACAGAACCATTTTGGTGTACAGGATTGGTTTTCAACAGTTCCCGAGGCTTTGGCATACACGGGGAGTATGTGGCCCATGCAATGCCCAACTTCATTTATTTTACCCGACTAGTGACCGGTACAGAAACCATCGTAATGGATTAGACTCAGGGTCTCGTCCAGGTCTCAAGAAGGTTTTCATTTCCTGTGACATTATTGTGGTAGTGTAGTTTTTGTTTGATGACAAGTTGAGTTAGAAAACAAATAGTTATTAGCCTAATTTCTAAGGAAATAGATAGGGTAAAAGGTTCAAGAATCATGGACTATTCATGGTCTTGACTGGAGAAACACGAAGCCTATACTAGTAAGGCCTACTTATAAAAGGGCATGGAATGGGTTACCTGAACAATCCAGGAAAACCAAGAACTTAAACATAATTTAAAACATTAATGAAAATGCAAGACTAGATTAAAACCACAAATAAGTGTAAGTATAGATGGAGCGAGCCTCCTTAACATATATGATAAAAGAAATGTACAAACCTCATGAAGAACATCCAAATGACAATGCCCCTTACCATCAGTTCCCAACTGAACCTTCTTTAGACTTATTTATTATTACTTTAATAAATTGACATATTGGGATAAAAACACATTTCTTATTCTTTCTTATTCCATATTATTATGCAATTGCATATAGGCTTTCTTTCTTTCTGGATTAATATCTGGGCATGGAATGGCTTGCATGAGCAAACCAGCAACTTAACATCATTTAGAACCATAATCAAAATGTAAAAACCACGGATAAGCGTAGGGCGAAATAATCTGTTTGTCTATAGAAGTATCGTTTAGGCCAGGGGTTCCCAACCTTTTTTTACTCTAGAGCACATTCTAAAATATCGGTAGGGTGGCGGGCACCACCTATTTTAAATCGACAAACTCCTTCCATAACTTGTCATTTTCCCATAATTTATTTTCTGTTTTTCTTATAGTCATTATGTATTAATAAATAATAAACAAAAATGTTTCAAAATAATACAATTATTTGGCATTTTTTTCAAATTGCATACACACAGAGAAATGTATTTACAAAACGTAAAGAAAGTAAACAAAACACACAAATACAAAGAAAACATTTAATTAAAAAATATAATAAAGTCAATGTGATCTTTGGCATTGCATTTCATTGGCCAGAGCTTCATAATTAGGAGCGTATGACGATAATCTTGTTAGCAGACAATCATAAAGATGCTCATCGGTGAGTCGAGATCTATATCTTGATTTTATTAAGTTCATGTTTGAAAACAATGATTCGCATAAATATGTCGAACCGAAAAATGATTCAATTTTATATGTCGCTTTTTTCAACAATGGGAACTTTTCTCTATCCACTGTATTCCAAAAGTCCTCTGACATTAAGGATTTTAGCAAAATATCATTCTTAAGGTCCCAAATTTCAAACTCTAGTTCTTCTGTCTTACCTTGAACAAAATCTGCAATACATGCGGCTATTTTCATAACATTTTTTTGGCAAGTAAAAGGATTGATACAGAAGGAAACTATTGGCTCAATATGTTTAAACTGCAAAAATCTCTCTTCAAACTGTTTTTTTTAACCATTGAAGATGCTTAATAAATAATGCCCCATTTAATTCATTGTCACCTAGCATTTTCTTCATATGTGGGAAATGCACGAGAGAATTGATCTGCAGATGTGATATCAACAAATCCAATTTAGCTTTAAATGACTTTACAGAGCTTATCATTTCAGCTATGCTTTTGTCTTTATCCTGCAACTCCAAATTTAAAGAATTCAATTTTTCCATGATGTCTGTGAGAAATCCCAAATCAATCAGCCAGCCAGAGTCAGCTAGTTCATTATAATTTTCCTTTCTATCGTTTATAAATGTTTTTATTTCTTCAATTAAACTCACAAATCTTATAAGAACCTTTCCTTTACTGAGCCAACGTACTTCAGTATGCAGAATTAGAGCATGTTCTTTATCTTCAGTATCTTTTAACAGGGCCTTGAAAAGTCGGTGTTGCAAAGGAGCTGCTCGAATAGAATTGATTATTTTTGTAACTATTTTCATGACGTGTTCAAATGGCAAAATTTTACAACACAGAGCTTCCTGGTGGATAATACAATGGTAGGACATGAAGTTTGAAAATGAATCATACTTCATGCAGAGGGCAATAAATCCTTTGTTTTTACCCGTCATTGCTGGCGCCCCATCAGTGGGGCCACTGACACGTCGCGGGTTCGAGCCCCGCCACCGGCAGATCCCTGTCGCCCTACAGGAGTTTTGGGACTAGATGACGTTAATATTGAGTTGTTATCACATGCGCTTAACCGGCAGCAGTGAAACCTCTCACAGATTAATAGTCTTCTAGAGCGCACTGAGCATGCTAACATAGCATGGATAGAAGCGCTATATATAAATTACCATTATTGCAGACAGCTTGTGCAAAGGCATATTTATTGACTTGGCGTATGTTTTGAATGTATTATAAATATCCTCACCCCTTGTCTGTCCTTTCATAGGTAATATTTGTAACATATCCTCTTTTACTGTGAAGTTACTAAACACCATTCTCACCATAACTGCTAACTGTGCGGTGTCTGATATATCTGTTGACTCGTCAAATTGTAGCGAGAACCAGTCACATATTTCCAAGTCAGTTTTTAACTGAGTTTGTATGTCTGTTGAAATTGCATGTATTCTTCTTGTGACTGTGTTATTTGACAACTGTAAGTCTTGTATTGCTGAGACAATCTCACGTTTGTTAGAAAATCCATCAAACAAACAATCGGCACCAGTCAAAAATAGTTCCTTAAACAACTCACCATCAATGAAAGGTTTCTTCTTTTTTTGCGAGCATGTGAGATATTTTGAAAGAAGCAATGGTGGCCTTTTTAGAATTTTCCACATGTCTAGTGAAAACAGTCTGTTGTGCTGTTAGACTTGATTTTAGATTACAAACTTTTTTCTTTCTTACTTCAGATTTAAGAGGATAATTCACATTAAAAGTGCCATGATTTGTCTGAAAGTGTCGTTCAACGTTATGTTTTTTTGGCACTGCAATGCTACTACCACACAACAAACAAACGCATTTATTTTTCAAATTAACGAAACAATATGATTCCTCCCAGTCAGTGTTAAAATTATAGGTTCGTTGTCTTTTACTTGGTCCACTCATTTTAGGGCTAAAATAAATAATAAAAAAAATAAAAATTGAACTACAATATAATATCAATGTTATAGCGCAAGTCTGTTCTGTATTATATGCATAAATATATTATAACAAGAACTATAACTATCTCCTCAATAATAATAGTTTATTAATAGATCATCGCTTATGAATACAATAAATTACGCACCTCGCTTTTAGCCTGTTAATTTTTTTTTTTATAGAAAACTCCTAATTCGTGTTTCGTCTAGGGATGTTAAACGAAAACCGGAATACCGGATTCCGGTTTTGAATCTGAATACCGGTTTTGATTTTTAAAACCGGATTTCGGTTTGTTGGTTGGAAGGTAATCCTTACTTCAAGTAGCACACCCTTTATTTTATTTTTTTATTGGTTCTGATGGAAATATTTAAAAAAAATAATGTTGGATTCACGCGAAACAATTCTTGAAATGCCTTGCTAATACTATTTAGTCTTAGATATTGTGTTTCTTTTTTTTTTTCTCCAAATACCAACTATGGCTTGCGATAAAAACAACATCAAACCAAATTTCGGCTCATCGTTTAGATGTGCGCTACTGTTTGATGTGCCTCAAGTGCGGCAGGGATTGCCCCTCCCGGGTTGGCCTACACAGCCATTGTCGGCGGTGCAGTTGGATACCCCACCCATGAAGCTACACCATCGTTACTCGAGACGGACGGATGCCGACGACGACTCTTTGATGTACGCAATGGAGAGAGAAAACTAGTTTTGTCATGTGACCCTGAACAATACGGCTAGACACCGCGTCTGTGCTTTATTATTAACGGCAGCATTAAATACACATTCTTTTGACTTTTGATTGGCGCTACGTAATCCTATTCAATACATTTTTTTTACAAGTCTAAGTCCACGGTGCACAAATTATCACTATTGAAAGCTATTATCGGTTTTAATCAATTAGCCCATATTTTTTTTATTTCTAAAGAGTGTTATGGTAAAGTGTACAGAATCATAATATATTCACACAAATTAGCCTCTTGAATGCTATGCAAACACATATTACGTTTGAAATATTTTTCAAATACACCTACAAAACTACGCTCATTTGTCTTTTCCGGCCTGTAACTTGTGATATTGCGCGGGGGGGGGGGGGGGGGGAAGGTATCGAAATCCGGTTTTAAACCGGTTTTATAGAACCGAAAATCGGTTTTGAAAACAAACCGGTTTTAACATCCCTAGTTTCGTCTGACGAACATGTCTCTAAAAATCTAACTGTCGCGAGTGTCGCGACCCGAACAGGGCAGCAATCACAAAGACAACAACGCGATTCCAGGCGGGGAATGCTTTTTGCGCATCACTCCATGTACACGCGGAAAACCCGAAGTGAGCCGATGATCGCAGAAGCAATCAGAGTTCTGTGCCTTGTGATTTGGCGCCTTCGGCGTTTATCGGATCAGTTCGTGGCGTTCGTTCCATTCATTCACTTCGGGTTTTCTGCGTGTACAAGGTGTGATGTGCAAATGGCATTAGCCGTTCCAGGCTAGCGTAAATAGTGCAGTCTGGCTCGCCGCTAGACAAGTTGGGACAAGTATCAAACATATTTAATAAACCTAGGCAGTCAAAAAAAAAATTAAAACTCTAACAAATGAATAAAAATAAATCTTATTTGAAAATAATGTTTATGAAAAAAATTCTGTCTCTGTCGAATAGTGAGAGGCGGGCACATACGAATCGTTCTGCGGGCGCCATGGCGCCCGCGGGCACAGGGTTGGGAACCTCTGGTTTAGGCTAATAACATAGTATACCGAAAGGGGAGATAAAATAAACAAAAATTGGGTTATCCCACCAATAGACCTATACAAAGTTTGTATGCCTAATTAGGGGCTTAGATTACACCCTACCCCCTTTTATTTTATACACATTACTGCGGACGTTCGTGGTGGAATGTCCAGCCAACAAAACCCTTGACGCACGCCAATTTTAATGTAGACTACACTTCTGAAATGGTGAAGACATTAGGCTAATATTAGGTCAACAAAAGATGAAGCTTATAATAATATGACAAGTTAAGCCAATAGAACCAGAGCTCGTGACAATGAATATATATTTTCATTAATTATGAAACTATTGTGTAAGAGGTGAACATTAGCCTAGTTATGTGAAGGTAAAAATGTTTAGGCCTAATTATGACATTCACAACAAAAACTGTTCCCATAAAATAATTCACTGGCTATAGAGTTGACATGATGTGATGTTTACCTTTCAGAATGACTGAGAGAAAAAAAAATATTGTTTTTATTTCTACAAACATTGTATTTGGTTTGAATGTTTATATTGTCGCGTATTGTTATATTATATCACTACTATGGCGTAGCAAATGGATTATGCAAGTTGTACAATGCGCGAAGACATGAATTTCGTAGGGGTCTTATTTAGGAAATGAGACCTCTATTAAGGCTCTGACTATCTTTACACAATGTTCCGCCTAATGGCTTTCTACGCCACTATCTCACTACTAGACTATAATGTTTTTATTAAACGTGTAATCAGTAGAAATTTCCATTGGGTTGAAATTTACATTGATTATCAAATTGTGTACTTTAGTTGTTGGTAACTTCTGGGCGACGTTCAATGTGACAGCTGTCATTGTAAATGTATGTGATAGTAGATAAGTATTTGTCATGCGCGTTATAAGCGCGTGTATTCGCATGTGTGAGAAAAAGAGGGAGGAGAAAAGGGATAAACAACCACAGGGTCTGCTTTTAAATGAAAACTTTAAATGTTCAATGACTAGCTACAAATCAATGCTGCAATTATTGTTTTCCTTGATATAATTGATAGTTTATTTGTGTTGAATTAAAAACAAATGTATGCATGGAACAATTTCCAATTTTGTCAACCGCCCTTAACCCCTTCTGCAGGTGTGCATGAATTGGGAATATGCCCACAACACGAAACTGTCACCATTAAATTGTTTGAGACTACAATATTGACACTATAATAGGGGTTAAACCAAAATACTAAATAATGGCCCATTAACAGACTGTTATTGTGTTTTATGTCGTGTTGGTTCTATTGCCGCTTACACTAGTACGTATCTGAAATGAATTTTTTTTTCTGAACATCTTTGTAGGCTACAGACATCTGTGAACAATGTTGACATTACAAGACCTTTGTTCGGGACTGCCCTTGAATCCTTTGCCTGCATTAGCTCCCCGAGATAACAGTGTTCCACATGCTCCAATCAGAACTCAGGATCTCACTCGTGAAGAGGAAAAGGTGGATAAGATAAGATAAAAATAAGATAAGAATGGGCATTTCTTTTAGCGCTTCTATCCATGCTATTAAATTAGCATGCTCAGTGCGCTTTTGGTGTGATTTGCAATGGCAGATGTATTAGCCAAAGAGAAAGGTCTTAAGGTCTATTTAAAAGATTCTCTTGTCCCAGATTCTCTCAGTGTCTGAGATAAACTGTTCCATAGAGAAGGCGCCACTGACTCAAATGAGCGCACTCCCAGGTACTTCTTTCTGTGTCCATCCAAACTAGTAGTTTTGAGGACTGTGTTTAAGAGCGCAGTTCCCTAGATAACGGGTCGGCAACCTTTTCCTATAGTGTGCCAAACTGGGATATCTAGATCATTCAGCGTGCCAACAGCCAAAAAGTCAACCGCTATTTTATACTTGTTTTTTTTTTTATAAGACTATTTAATTCAATCTGTGACAAGACCAAGGCCAAAAGCAAAGGAAATCTATACAGAAAATCGTTAACGCGTTTTAATATTAAAACAAGAAAACCGTAAAAACTAAGTTTTTATTATACTCCCTTTATTTGCAAACTAAGTTTACCATCATGTAATTAAATAATTGATAGAGTACTGCAAATGAAACTTACAGAAAAAATATCTGTGTTGCAAATCTCAAAAATATCTCCTTACTCCGTATGAATTGTTCTAAAAATAATCTTAGCGCATAATTTTTTATTCTAGCTTTGCGCCGAAAAAGTATAAAAAGTTGCACAGGCATTTTTAACGCGAAATCAAAATATTTCTTATACTTTCCTTTTAAGAAATGAATATTGTCATAAGTGTAGTATTATTAAGTCGTTTCAACTGAAAATTTGATAGGATGTATTGTTAGGCGCCACAAATCTGCTGTCCAAATTTCAGCTCGATCGGACCACGGGAAGTGGTCGAAAAATCGAAGCCAATTTTTGCAGCCACGACGATTGCAGACAGACAGACAAAAAATGCAACTTAAAATAAAGGGAGTAAAAATAACGTGTTAGTGTTTATCATCCTATTTATTTGCATTTAGGCTTTACCAAATACAATATGTAATTACTAAACTTTCACATTAATTTATGGTAATTATTTTGTAAACATTATCATTTGAGTGTCAAGATGAAGATCTAACAACTGCTTGTATTGATTATATTTTGTTCTCGGTTAGAACTGAGATTTTATTAATGTATTCAACCTAAACAGATTCACAATGTAAAGTTTCATTAGAGTTTAGAGAAATTGATACGTAGTAGGCCTAATCATACAAACTGGGTAGTTAATGTAATGTTTAAGAAAAATGTGCACATAATTCTTTAGTAACATAATATTTATATCATTTTCAAATACTTTTTACAGTTTGGTCATTATAAAGTTATAAGTTGTAGGCCCTTTAGTCTTTTATAAAAGAAAAATTAAAAACATAATATTAGAAATTTTAATTTTAGCGCAAATAAAACGGCTAATTATTTCCCTTTAATTAAAATTCAATTTCTAAATTTCATTCAATAGTGATGCCAAACAAGTTATGTTTTGTAATATAACAAATATTACTGACTATTACTGACTAATTATTATTTCTTTATATAATTCCACCATTATGGAATTCATTACAAGATTTAATTAGAGAGATACAATTAATTTACGTTAAACAGTTGTAAATAAACATTTCATGCATTAATTGTTTGTCCATTTAACCATGAGGAGTTTATCTTTTTAACATTAGTAATAATGACAACAACTGCATAATATAATGCTATTAAAAATTCTCAATATTTATTAAATGAATCAAAACAAATTTTGTTATAGAATAACTTATGTTTAATTTATGTTTAATTATAGAAGAGGGGCATAAAAACTATTTTAAATGTAATTAGTCTGCATCAATTAATGAGCGCCTTGCCTTAAATGCTCTTCGCTAATTTATAATGACAGAGACATATTAATTTAGTCATTTCTGAGTAGTGAAGTGTAAGTGAACTCTTTGAAAGCGTAACACAGCTTTCTTGTGCAATAAATACTGCTCACAAGTGTAAGTTGAACCAAAAGCTGAAAGTAATAGAATGAATGACTGGCAGTTGAGAATAGCAGATGACTTTTCTAAGCATCTCCCTTCCACATTTCTCGCAAATTGGCACACTTCAATGCCCATTGTTATTGGATGTTTAAAATTCAACTGGTAGCGTTTTAAAATCGTCAATATCCCTCCACTTATAATACATCTACATCTAAGAAGGTTGTAGTAAGATTAAGCAAGCTAGGCTTGATGAGGTATGAAAAAATTATACCATGAATTTGATTGTCGCTTGCCTTTGTTTAGAAAACTCCGCTTTGAGTGCTTGAAACTATATACTAAGATGCCCAACTATATATCTTAATATATACCTTAATAAAGGGAAGTACATATAGTTAAATGTTTTAAAATCGGTTTCAATCAAGATGTAAGGAAATCCATTTCAATGATCTAACAGATCAAGTGCTGTTTGACCCCGTCCTTGTCAATGCGTTCAACTCAATGAAATGTATCGCTATGTCATTCAGAAACACCGGCACAACATCAAGTTTTCGTCTTTAAGAACCGGGTAATCAATTTTTAAAAAAACACTCTTGGAGGTCTCTTGTGTGCCATTCAAAATCGCTCTGCGTGCCAAGTTTGGCACGCGTGCCTTAGGTTGCCGACCCCAGCCCTAGATGGCTCATGCCTTGATATAAGCGCTCATAGATAGGAAGGAGCAGTGCCCTTTATGCATCGCACGTAATGGACATAAGATGGTTTATAAGAGTTCACATTCATTTGTATAAATAGTATTTAGACCTAGTTGAACTTCTACCTTGTGTTTTTTTTTGTTGTTGTTTTTTTTTTGTTTTTTGTTTGCACTTTGTTTTATTTTTAGCGGGTTTCCTATATAGATCTGCAAGCAAAATAGCAACATCTTCTCTATAAGTGGCTATACATGGAACAAATATTCGTCAAAACGTTTTATGATGGAAATATTGGTTGGTTTGCCCATTATTGACAAATAAGCTTATTAAAAAAATGAATTTATTTTTTCAGATCCTTATTAGTCTATGAAGCAGCGTTGACAAGTTTTGTGTAGCTCTAAAAGGAAATAATGTGGTCAGCAAACTGCCCAGCCGCCTTTACTTTTTCCCAATAAATATAACATTTTAATAATTTTAAACGATGTATGCACTATATGGCACATTAATATTGAAATTGTAATATATTGATACACATTTCTAGCTCATACGTACAAATGAAGATAGGAAATCAAATTTGTATAAGAATTTAGTCTATATTTCTTTTGAATAAAGTGTTGAGCCATGTTATAATTTATTTTTTAAATATTTAGGCCCTAACTTTCTCGGTCGCCGAGCGGCAGCGCATTTGACTGGTGTACCGAAGGTCCTGAGTTCGAATCCTGGTGAAGGCTACGATTTCTTCCCGGGTCTGATGGGTGTCCCGAGTCTTCCCATCTCTTGATTTTAGCTGGGGAAAAGTAAATGGAGGCTGGGCATTGTGCTGGCTACACAATCCCCTAGTATGCCATGGCCACAGAAACTGGTGAACGCTGCATCACCGAATGAACCTGGTCCTACGTGATACTTTACTTTTAACTTTCTCTCGTACATATATCAGTGAGCCTACTAGAATGTATTAAGTTGTATAATAAGGTCATACAAATCGCCACATTTCTAGACTTCGCTGAGAAAGAAAACAAAACGCGAAGATTATTACTGTGTCCACTTTAAAATATGCCACGGATAAATGCCCGAATATGTCATGAACAAAACATGGTCTACTTTGTTGTGTAATTTTATCAATATGGATTTTCCTCCAACAGTTAGCAGTTCAGAATGCACTACGTTACTTCCCAGCAGAGTTCCATGAAATATTGGCGCAGGAATTCGCTATAGAACTCAGAACTTACGGCCACATTTATATGTACAGATTCAGACCAAATATTCAAATGAAGTAAGAAACAAAAAAATGTCATAAGTAAACTTCCTGTTTTTTGTTATGTATAGTATTTTTTTAATTTGCTATTATTTTAATATTAAATGAATTACAATTTAATTATAGACCTGCACTATAGATTTGATAACCAAGTATCTTTACGTGTTGTTAAAAGTGACGTGTAAACATACACAAACTCTCTCTCTCTCTCTCTCCCTCTTTCAATTTTAAAACGTCATATAAAGTCATATTTAACAAAAAATGTTGGTTCACTTCTCTTTACCTTTATGGCGCCTTGATGGTGCCTCGTGCAATAGCCAATTTTGCCGATACTTTGAACTTATTCTGCATTGCACTTTCTGGAATTTTACTTTTTATTGTTCACGTGACTTTGATTAGATGTAAACATATTAAATTATCATTATAGAACATCGAACAGTTTTAATTTATTTCATTAACTAATACCTAGCTCAATAATATAATTAAATTAAAGTTGTTCATGATAATAAAATGTTATGTGCTAGCCTAAGTAGCCTACGGCCACGTTACCCAAAGTAGCCTACGGCCACCGATCTCGCAAAACGCAAAAATCCTCAGTATAACTGGACAGTATAACTGGACAGTATAACTGGACAGTATAACTGGTCAGTATAACTGGACAGTATAACTGGACAGTATAACTGGACAGTATAACTGGACAGTATAACTGGACAGTATAACTGGACAGTATAACTGGACAGTATAACTGGACAGTATAACTGGACAGTATAACTGGACAGTATAACTGGACAGTATAACTGGACAGTATAACTGGACAGTATAACTGGACAGTATAACTGGACAGTATAACTGGACAGTATAACTGGACAGTATAACTGGACAGTATAACTGGACAGTATAACTGGACAGTATAACTGGACAGTATAACTGGACAGTATAACTGGACAGTATAGCCTAACTAAAAAGACAGATCTTTACTTTAGGTTCACAAAACAATATGAAAATATTGGAGGTCAAAGACGACCGCAAATACGACCTTGAGGAAAAATTTAGCTGTAGAATAATACTAATAATAATGTCATTTGTATAGCGCCTCAATCCATGCTAATGCAAAGCATGCTCAGCGCGCTCATAAAACCGAAACCACAATAACAATGACATTGTAAATATTTTAAATACTTTTTGTGCCGATGGAGGTGTCAGAAGTACATTATCAACTTAGTGGAAAAGAAATGTCTTTAGATTTTTCTTGAATGACAGTTTAGTCACAGAGTTTTTCAGTGTCTCGGGTAAGCTGTTCCACAGTGAAGGCGCCACAGATTCAAACGAGCGCACACCAAGAGCTTTTTTGTGTGACCATTATTATGAAGTGGATGATTCCGAGACAAGACAACCATTTTATTATACAGCACAGTATTTTAAATGCCGGAACGAGCCACTATTCGATTATATCACACAATTATAATTATAATTTATATTGTTATTACGGCTAGAGCCCCCATTCAGTTTATGAAATAATAGTTATAGTGTTGTTATTGTTCGTGTGATTATCCTTGTATTTAGTGAAGGTCTTATTATTTCGTTCTGAAATTAATTTGTAGTAGTCTAAGGTATTCCTGATTCTAAGTATCCCCTGGCAATTCACATAACGTAGATTAGAGTTTCTGTTGACTTTACTTCATGTATAATTACTTTTGGCTCATATTATACAGCAAGAATCATGATGTTAAGTTGTAGTGGTGGTTATTAATATAATTGTAGAATTACCACACATACACACATGTATATAACTTTGATATATTGACGTAACTAAGTTGTGTAGAAAGCAACGATAAATTGATTTAATTACAAAATCAATCCAGTAGGAATCCAAATAATATTATATACACACAATTAAGAAATACACATATTCCAATTAGTAATGAATATCTTCAATATCTTCAATGAATATATAGCATTGTAGCTAATAGTAGAATAATAAAGAATCTTCCATAATACAAATCAAATAGGATCGAAACTCAGAGCGTATAATATTAGATGTTTCTCGATCGGCTGCAAGCCAAGAACTGCTAAAAAAATGTGCGTGGTCGCTTAGGTAAATTTTATTACGAGTCGATATTGTCACCGATTACATGAGAGTACATTATAATATATAGTAAAATATTACTATTTAATGCGATACACGATTATAATCGAGTGTTGACATCATCCGCCATCTTGTCCGACCAATAGTTTGGAAATTCCAGATAGCCTCATTACACGGGTTTTTCAAGCTACCTTGACATGGTGCGTGCGTGATCAAATCATGTCTTTTATTAAGGTTAAAAAAACAATAGCGTTCTAATTAAATTTGGGAAAACCGGGAGACCTTGAGCTAAGAAATGTTTTGTATCGCTTTTACGGCAATTCGGATAATGATTAGTATTTGTTTATTAACAATGTAATGTATGAAATTTACGTTTCATAACACCATCCAAACATGGAATTCTCAGGAGAGACTGTTGGTGAGAATATGGATAATTAACTGTAGACAGAAAACTTGCCTGGGGTCAACGACAAGGAAAGCATGGCATCACACACAAACGAAACTGACAGGGTAGGGTGCATGACTGTTTGAACACCCCATCTCTGAGTTTCGCCAATGATCTATAAACACTTTAACACTATAAATTGAATACTAACCACTATATTTATTCTATCCCGTTACCTGACAGAGCGTATCCTATTGTTGAGTATCCAGCCAAGTGTACTGCCGCTGCTGCCATCATGCATATGATAATGAACAACCTTGACCCCAAGGTTGCACAATTTCCACACGAGCTTATTACATATGGTGGTAATGGACAGGTGTTTTCAAACTGGGCCCAGGTAGGAGCCAAAACATTTCCCATTCAAACAATATAATTATATCTGACATTTACGTGATATAAACAATGGTGTGACCCCAGCTATAAACAAATATTTTTTACTTCTCACATTTTCAGTTCTGGCTGACCATGCACTATTTATCCGAAATGACAGAAACGCAGACACTGGTCATGTACTCTGGTCATCCCATGGGGATATTTCCTAGCCTGACCACATCGCCTAGACTTGTCATTACAAACGGCATGGTAAGATAAAAACCTAACAGCAAACACTTTACTATCTTCAATCTGTTTTGCTCTTGACTACCATTACTATGAAGACATGTTTCATCTTATTATTCTTATTCATTGGTTGCAACAAAACTTGGTTGTAAGTTATTGAACGTTAAGAGTTATCCATCAATATATTCATATTATGTCAACCATTTTACATTTTTCAATTGTTCAAACAACTTAATAACACTTCTTTTCTTGCTAAACAAATTGTTTATTTCTAACTTTTTTTCAATTTACAACTATAGTTCTTAATACATTTATCAAAATTGATTTGAAAAGAATACTATGTTGACATCAATATATTAGGCTATTTATAACTTCATCCCCCTTTGTTAATGTCTGTAAAACTAAAACTATGTCAAACATAGTCCCATGTATCTCTTGATTTGTTGACATAATTATAATTTGAATCTTGAAGCTAAAAAATCGAAGCTTTTTGCAAGTGTGAATTCCACTTATAACGTATTCTTAATATTAGGCCAACATTTTAAATTAAAATATAATATTTATGTTACGCCTAAATTCATTGCATACAATACTTCCGTAACTCTTTAAAACTGGTAGGACTATAAGGCAATAAAAATATGTTTACATAATCTTATAAAATATATTATTCTCAATGCATGCAGGTAATTATAGTCTATAATATATAGATCTATTTTTTAAATGTGATCACTTCAGATGATACCTAATTACTCGAGCAGAGAAATGTATGACAAGCTTTTTTCTCTTGGTGTGACGATGTATGGTCAGATGACTGCAGGCAGTTACTGCTACATAGGTCCACAAGGAATAGTCCATGGTACAACTGTACGTTTGAAACTGTAGAACAAATTATATATGCCTATACTAGACTATATAGCCTACAATATTAAAATAAAATATTGCATGAGGCAAAAGTATACATGCCAGTGATGGTGTGCCACTTGTCTATATATAAATATAGGGTCTTTTTTTTCTAGCGGTTTCGTCCCTTTTATTCAAATTAATAAAGAATCATAGTATTATTCTCTCTATATACAGGGGTGATTAAATGGACTTTATAGTTCAGTCTTGGACAGAAACAGTGACAAATATATATATATACAGTGCTTTTTTGTAAAAAAAATAGTTGCCGGTACTCAGTGATGGATTGCCTAACTTTTAAAGCAGTTTCCTATTTTATATTTTAATTCTTATTGCGCGCAATTTTAAAATAATTTAATTTTAACAAATTAATAATATAATAAATTAATAATAAACGTTAAAATACAAGAAAAGTAATATTTTTTCCCCGACATTGAAAAAGGTGCGGTACGCTGTACCGGTGCGTACCGTCACAAAAAAAGCACTGTAGGCCTATGTATATATATATATATATATATATATATATATATATATATATATATATATATATATATATATATATATATATATATATATTAATAAGATGGGTTACCATTTGTGACAATCCTACTAAAGGCTATCTTTATCTTTTTTATTTATATAAATACTTTTTTAAAGTATTAAAAGGTTTAAATTCAAAGTAAACTTAAGTTTGCAGCAGTCATTAGACCTACTAATATATATTTTCAACAAAGCAAACTTTGTTTGGGCTATCAGGCAGTCATATTTTGATTGCTATTCAATATTCTAATGATTGGTTATATTAATAATCAGCAATATATAGGCATGTCTATGTTTCAATTTATGAATTATAAAAAATTATTTATCATTTAAATAATATGTCCATTAACAATTGAAAAAAAATCTTTGTACAATTTTCAACTATTTTTTTTTTTTTTCATTTAAATTGTAAATATATTAATTAAATATATTTATATCTTTCTTCAAACTTTTTCCTCAGTTAACAATTTTAAATGCTACAAGAAACATCTTTAAAACAAGTGATTTGGCAGGAAAGGTTTGTATAATAGAAGATTTAAGTTGTTTTTATTATAGTGTTTTGCTTTTCAATCCTTAGACTAGATCAACAGAAATAAATTCTCTATTTATATGTTTTTTAGACTTCTTTGTAATTTATTGATGAAAATTTACTAGCTGTTTCCTAAATATTCCTCCTGATTGAACTGGTCATTTCTTGATACCTTTTTTGCCAACTAAAATTGTCACAAATATTGTTTTGTGGTGGGTCTAATGAAAATGAATGAATTTTGAGCTAAAAAATACATTCAGTATATTTGAGTAAGTTATCTTATATTATACTTATATGTTAAAGAAGTTCAAAAGAAAAGATTATTACATCATACATATGTGCAGTGGCTGGTACTGCAGTTAGTTCACAGGACTGACAAAACAGCCTGGGTTCAAGCCCTGCCATCAACCAATCCCTGCCATCAACCAATCCCTACCATCAACCAATCCCTGCCATCAACCAATCCCTGCCATCAACCAATCCCTGCCTGGGTTCAAGCCCTGCCATCAACAATCCCTGCTGCTCTGCAGGAATTTCAGGCCAAGTGGACGTAATAATCTTCTATCTAGAAGGAAAATCTGTAAACTTATAAGTTGTGCATATTCATGGTTTGAACAATTTTTTGTACCTGCATTACATAGCTTATATGCATTATATGTTTGCATCACTCAGGTATTTGTCAGTTCTGGTCTTGGAGGCATGAGTGGAGCTCAAGCCAAAGCTGCTGTCATATGTGGCTGTGTTGGTGTCATTGCAGAGGTTGGATTAATGTTACACTATAACATTAGGCTCTCTTATCAGCTTATAAATAAAACTTGTCTATCACTGTAATTGTTAAATTTAAAAAATGTTATTATAGAATTAGATGATAGATCTAATGATAATTTAATATATTTTGTTTTCTGTGTATTGAATTATAATTGTCACTCTTTATAAATATCTAGGTTAGTAAAGAAGCACTTCTGAAAAGATACAAACAAGGATGGGTTATGGAACTTGTGGAGGATTTAGATAATCTAATTGCTTCATTAAAACATGCTAGAAGAAGGAAAAAGCCATTTAGTATTGGTTATCATGGAAACATTGTTGATGTTTGGTAAGTAAGCCGAATGAAATAGTTCCCTTTATGAAACAATACAGATAGAATTAGATCTGTTACAACAATACAGATAGAATTAGTTCTGTTACAACAATACAGATAGAATAATTTCTGTTACAAGAATACAGATAGAATAATTTCTGTTACAACAATACAGATAGAATAATTTCTGTTACAAGAATACAGATAGAATAATTTCTGTTACAACAATACAGATAGAATAATTTCTGTTACAAGAATACAGATAGAATAATTTCTGTTACAACAATACAGATAGAATAATTTCTGTTACAACAATACAGATAGAATAATTTCTGTTACAACAATACAGATAGAATAATTTCTGTTACAACAATACAGATAGAATAATTTCTGTTACAAGAATACAGATAGAATAATTTCTGTTACAACAATACAGATAGAATAATTTCTGTTTCAAGAATACAGATAGAATAAGTTCTGTTACAGTTTATAAATTGTGTTATTTCTAAACACATTCTTAGGGAACGTCTGGTTTTGGAATATGAAGCCACTGGAGAACGTTTGGTAGATTTAGGTTCTGATCAAACATCCTGCCATAATCCATTTCAAGGTGGCTACTACCCAGTACAGATTACCTATCAAGAAGCTAGAGATTTAATGCATCAAGATCCTGTTAAGTTCAAAACTCTTGTACAAGAAAGGTTAAAAAGTTTATATTGTTTTGAGAATAAATAATTTTGCTCTTTAAAACATAAAATTTTCTGGCTAAATACTAAATATTTCAACTCAATTTTATCAATAATTAGTTTATAAGTACTAGTTGACTTGTTCACATTTTATTTCAAAGTTTAAAGAGCATTCTTGTTTGACAAATTAAGATTTTATTTCAACAGTCTATGTCGTCAAATATCAGCTATCAACAAATTGTCAGCAGAAGGAATGTATTTTTTTGACTATGGCAATGCTTTCCTTCTAGAAGCCAGTAGAGCTGGTAATAACATTCTCACTTCTTATACATCTATTGTGCATAATAAATATACAACTCTAGCTTGTTTAGTATAGAAGGAATCTCTATATACATATATATATCATAAGGTATGTAAGGTTTTTGGTAAATTTACCAAGTCTGAGTAAGTAAGTAAAGTACCCATTGGACCAAATTAATCATTGGGCCGGTGAAGCAGCGTTCACCAGTTTCAGAGACCACGGCATTCTAGGGGATGTGTGGCCAGCCCAATGCCCAGCTGCCTTTACTTTACCCCACCTAATGTCAGGTACCCATCAGAGCTGGGTAGACTCAGGGACACCCTCGAGTCAAGGGGAAAATCCTAGCCTTCACCAGGATTCTAACTCAGTCAAACGCGCTGCCATTCGGCCACCCTGCCCCATAAGACTGAGTAACTGATTGAAAATACTAATTTAACAACTGTCTAATAAGAACCTTAAATTTAGCTGCTGATGTACTTTCTGTTTTATTCAGGGGCTGATGTTGGACGTAAAGATGGACTCAATGGAACCACTTTTAAATATCCATCTTATGTACAAGATATTATGGGAGATATATTTTCACTTGGATTTGGACCCTTTAGGTAAATAAAGTCAGCAAATCCTTATTATTTGTGTTTTCAATAGCTTTTTTTTTCAATCTGTTTATGATAAAAATTTCTAGATGATCCAATAACCCATCACAAGATGATTGCCCAGTATTACAACATAATTATAAAATAGTTATATTAAAATAGGCCTAGGTTCCAAATTGAGACCTCAATATTGATATAGATACTTTTATACACCCTTTTCTTTTTTCCCAGTTAACAAAAGAACTGGTTCACAAGAATGATATCCAACCATTTATTTTTTTCAAATTTAATGTCCTTATCATCATTATAAAACATACTCACTCCCAAATTGTATAAGCTTGACCATTTTCTATGAGAAATATTTTTCTCTAATAATTTACTAATATAATGTTCACAGACAATTACAGGGAATTAGCATAAGTCCTTTTCTCTAGGGTTATATTAAAATAATACAATCGTTTTCTATATTTCTAGATGGGTTTGTACATCTGCTGACCCTGAAGACTTAAAGAAGACTGATGACCTGGCTTTGGCAATTATTGAACAGCTGTCTAAAAACAATGGTAAGAGCTTACATTTTTTTTAACAATTAGGTTTTGTAAATAAAAAGTTTCAAATTATTGATATTCAATTATTTAAAAAATAAAAAATTCTTTGTTTCTAGAAAAATTTTAGTAGTTATTATTTCCATTACTGTACGTTAAATTAAAGGTAAACAAAGAATGTTTGTTTCCATTACCGTACGTTATATTAAAGGTAAACAAATAATGTTTATTTCCATTACTGTACGTTAAATTAAAGGTAAACAAATAATGTTTATTGAAGAACCAAAACATTAATTGATAGGATAATTTCAAACCCCAATCCCTTCAGTTCCTAGCTCTGTAAAACAACAGTATGAAGACAATGCTAAATGGATCAAAGAGGCTGGAGAACACAAACTTGTAAGTATTTTATTTCAAAACAATCTCTTTATAATAAGAAATATTGACTAGTTTTCCTACAAACTACTATTATAATTATATGTTTTAAAGCCTCACTTGTTACTGAAAATTGTTTGTTTTTATCAACAGTAAAAAATATAGACTACTCATTAAAAAAAAAAATTAAAAAAAAAAGTAAAAGACAGTAAAGTAAGCCTTTAAAACTATAATTGTTCCATAGAACTAGTGAAGCTATGTTCATCTATTTCCATGTCAATGACATAGAAAAAGAAGGTGATTGTATGGTCAGCACAGTAGCCAGCCTGTTTCATTTTCCCTAGCATGCGGTATCCATCAGAGCTGGGTAGATTCAGGGACACGCATCAGACCAGTGAAAATATACTGTCATTAACCTAGAATCACACACGAGACCTTTAGTACCAATGAGTTCTAATGAGTAGTTCCTAGACCAACTGATACCTTCATTATCACAATTCTAATGAGTAGTTCCTAGACCAACTGATACCTTCATTATCACAATTCTAATGAGTAGTTCCTAGACCAACTGATACCTTCATTATCACAATTCTAATGAGTAGTTCCTAGACCAACTGATACCTTCATTATCACAATTCTAATGAGTAGTTGATAGACCAACTGATACCTTCATTATCACAATTCTAATGAGTAGTTGATAGACCAACTGATACCTTCATTATCACAATTCTAATGAGTAGTTCCTAGACCAACTGATACCTTCATTATCACAATTCTAATGAGTAGTTCCTAGACCAACTGATACCTTCATTATCACAATTCTAATGAGTAGTTCCTAGACCAACTGATACCTTCATTATCGCAATTCTAATGAGTAGTTCCTAGACCAACTGATACCTTCAGCACCACAATTCTAATGAGTAGTTCCTAGACCAACTGATACCTTCAGCACCACAATTCTAATGAGTAGTTCCTAGACCAACTGATACCTTCAGCACCACAATTCTAATGAGTAGTTCCTAGACCAACTGATACCTTCAGCACCACAATTCTAATGAGTTTTTGCTAAATCTATTTTTTTATTCCTTTTTTACTTACAAAGAACAAAGGTATAATATTATATGCATATTATATGCCTGAGGACTTCGACAGGCTCCTTGCTTCCATCTCCATCTGTTTCCTGGACATCCAGAGCTGGATGACGGAAAACAAGTTGAAGCTTAACAGTGAGAAGACTGAAGCTCTTATCGTCGGTACGAGACAGAGGGTCGTGTCCCTCACTGCGTCCGATCTTCAGCTGGCTGATGCAACTGTGCCTTTCTCCCCGACTATCAAAAGCCTTGGCGTCTATCTGGACTCCACGCTGTCCATGCAAACCCACATCTCCTTTCTCACCAAAATCTGCTTCTTCCATCTGCGTCGTATTGCCGCCATCCGTCGTTATCTCACCAAGGAAGCTTGTGTTAAGCTCATCATCTCTCTCCTATTGTCCCGCTTGGACTATTGTAATTCGCTTTTGGCTGGTCTCTCGGCCTCCTCCCTTCAAGGACTCCAACGTATCCAGAACTGCGCAGCCCGACTAGTTCTCAAGAAGAAGAAGTCAAATGATATCAATCCTCTGCTCCGATCTCTGCACTGGCTACCCATCAACAACCGGATCTCATATAAGCTGGCTTCCCTCTGTTATAGGTGCCTGAATAACTGCGCCCCGGATTATCTTCGCTCTTGTATGGAGCTCTACACCCAGTCCCGCCCACTTCGTTCTGCATCTGATGCGCTTACTCTGCGGATCCCTCGTGTGAGGCTAGTGTCCGCTGGCGAACGTTCATTTTCCTAAGCAGGACCGTCCGCTTGGAATCACCTCCCACTACAGCTTTGTCAGAGCCCTAGCTATGACACCTTCAGGAGCCGGCTGAAGACTCACCTATTTCGTCAGCAGAATTAGCGTATTACTACATATTTCGTTGTCTGTCTGTATTCTGTAACTGTCGTCTGCGCATAGAACTGTCACCAACGGGATATGCGCTATATAAGCACCGTTATTATTATTATTATTATTATTATTATATGTACTTTAGCAAACATTTATAAAACATTTTCTTCATCCTAATGAAGGTTGTAGGTTCCCAAGCAAGAATTCTATATTCTGATCAAGAAGGTCGCATCTCTGTGGCTTTGGCTTTTAACAAAGCTGTTGCAGATGGATACCTAAAGGTTTTTATAATTATTACAATTTGTATTTTATGAGCATGTTTTATTAGTGTGATTTAGTATCAACATTTTTTTAATAGGAAATACTTCTGTACAAAAGACTTTTAAAATTAGATTTATTTTTAATAATACAAGTATGAAACCTATAAGAGGGTCATTTATTTCACTCAACAATTCTAATCTGAATTATTTAGATGTTACAGATCAACTAAATCTTGCTCCATTATAATCTCTAGTAAGTTTGGTCCTGGGTTCGGATCCTAGTGAAGGCTAGGATTTGTTCCTGGGTATGGAGGGTGTCCCTAAGTCTACCCAGCTCTGATGAGTACCTGACTTAAGTTGGGGTAGAGTAAAGTCGGCTGGGCATTGTACTGGCCACACAATCTCTAGAATGCCATGGCCACAGAGATTGCTTCACTGTCCCTATGGATCAATTTGGTCCGATAGGATTTCTTTTTAGTTTGGACAGATTGATCTTAGACAGAAATGAGAGTTCAGAAATAACTGGCAGTCATTTGTGTAGAGTTGAAAATAACTGGCAGTCATTTTTGTAGAGTTGAAAATAACTGGCAGTCATTTGTGTAGAGATGAAAATAACTGGCAGTCATTTGTGTAGAGATGAAAATAACTGGCAGTCATTTGTGTAGAGTTGAAAATAACTGCCAGTCATTTGTGTAGAGTTTAACATAACTGGCAGTCATTTGTGTAGAGTTGAAAATAACTGGCAGTCATTTGTGTAGAGATGAAAATAATTGGCAGTCATTTGTGTAGAGTTGAAAATAACTGGCAGTCATTTGTGTAGAGTTGAAAATAACTGGCAGTCATTTGTGTAGAGTTGAAAATAACTGCCAGTCATTTGTGTAGAGTTTAACATAACTGGCAGTCATTTATGTAGAGTTTAGATGTTACTATTATATAAAGTATAGATCTATTCACATTTATCAATCATTTCAAAGATCAATTGCAAATATAAGCTCTTTTATTCTGATGAGTTTCTCCCTTTTAAAAAACTGAAACTTTGATTTCAGGGTCCAGTTGTTATCAGTAGAGATCATCATGATGTGAGTGGAACAGATAGCCTGTACAGAGAAACATCAAACATCTATGATGGCTCTGCATTCTGTGCAGGTAACTATAGAAGGTTGCATTGTGAATGCTTATATACATCCTCTAATAACATGGAGTGGAAGTACTCAATAAATAACAGTTATAATGTTCTAGTATAGTAGCCAGTGGTTCAATGCTAGAGATGCCAACCAAAGTGTTCTAGCAGAGAAACCAAGGCCACCACAGTTCTGGTTGGATGTCCCTGATTTGGCAAAGCTCAATAAAAAACAACAACTGATATTAAGATTGGAGATTAGTATTTAAAGCATAGCCTAATAGTCACACATTTCTTGACTATATTTATGCTTCTGACTTCATCTTACTTGATTAACCAAACAGATCTAAACAATAAGTTTTTATACCAGCTAATTATTGTTTTGGCCATTCCAATTAATATTCTTGTTAATACATTTCAAGTATTTCAAGAAGTGCTTTAAGGATTTCTTTGTTTTGTTTACTTTCTAGATATGTCAGTGCAGAATGTCATTGGAGATAGCTTTAGAGGGGCTACATGGGTAGCTATACATAATGGAGGTGGCGTAGGATGGTAAGATAAATTTCTTCTATTAGGCAGAAAAAAAATATTAGCACTGCAAGGGAATGTCATTTAAAAAAATCTATTATTAAATTTGTATACATGTGACTGTTGCGGAAATAAGTAACATGGTAATGTTAGCAAGCTAAATAAATATATACAAGGTTTTTATTGATCATTACAAGTCTGTGTAGCCTAGCAAATTATTTTAACTATTTGGAATCAATGCAAGAATAATTTCTGCTATTGTACAATGAATTGGTCTTATGCAGTGTTTACCTGCACATTACAAGCATTTAGTTGGCAACTTTCTATCTCATCCCAAAATAAAATGATGGGACAAGGTCTTCTACTGATACAGAACTTGTAGGTACCCTAGAAATAACATTTCATGTTAAATGCATATTGATTTGTTTCCAGGGATATTTCCAGTGTTCATTGTGCTCTAGTGGTTTGTTGGGTAAAAGTAAACTTGACACCAAGCATTGTGTTGATTACTCAATCCTCTTAATATGAATCCTGTGATCCATTTACTGTGTACAAGGACCTCATTGTATCTTTATATATATTTGTATCTATTATAATTATATATGTGTAGTTATATTCCATGTATTTATATTTTATATAACAACAGGGGTGAAGTAATGAATGGTGGATTTGGCCTTGTGTTAGATGGCTCACAGGTAAACTCATATGGCTAGTAGCTACAATAGTTGCTTTAAATGTACACAATACTGGATTCATTTACAATACTGGAAAATACATTGTTAAAATATGTTTCAGTGTTTATTTCTTTAATTATTTCAATAATACAAGTAATGACTACAACAATTCTCACTGCATCAAAAATACATGATTTGTTTACATTAAAAAATGACCTGTTAATATTAAAGTATAAGCAGTTTTCATTTGCTAACACAAAGGTCATCATGTTTCCTTTTTTTCACACATCAGGACTTTGAATTAACAAAGACCACAATTTACAATTTTCTTAAAAAGCATCTAATAAATGGATACTAAATTAATATAAACAATGTCACTGTAAAAAAATGTCACCTTTTCCTCTACAATAGGAGGCTAGAATGAGAGCTGAAAATATGCTTGCCTGGGATGTTAGCAATGGGGTAAGTTTTTGTATTTAATTTTAGTTTCCAAAAATATAAAAAATCGGTTTGTTAAGAATGCTATTTTCTCTACAAATGGAACTAATCAAAATGTGTCTTAAAGTTAAAGACTTCCCATGATTCATCTGCAGGTCTCCAGGCGGTGCTGGGCAGGCAATACAAATGCAAGAGAGACCATCGAGCGGACCATGAAGGCAGAGCCCAGACTCAAGGTCACCCTGCCCAATGACATTAAGGATGAAGGCCTTCTGGAGCGTGCCTTAAACCCTTGCTTCTAAAAAAAAACACAAAGATATCAATGCCCTTGCACACTATCCGCATTATGCGGTTGAAAAAGTTGATACATAGATAGAAAATATCTTAAAAGATCTACAAGTAATATATGTTGTGGCCATTCAAAATTTTTTTTATAAGTGTTCACACATTTTAAAATGCAGCAATAATTGTTCTTAGGCCATAAATGAAATGTTATTAAAAACACAACAAGCAATTTTCTTTATTTGATTGTCGTCTTTGCTTTTGTTTTTCTATGGCAAAATCTTAGAAAGGGAAATAATCTCACTTATCTTCAAGCTGAAACTTGACAAAGGACTAAACATTTTTTTCTACATTTTTTTCTTATTTGTAATCTTATATACCAGACCAGTTTTTCAAAAATAGAATAATGAAGAAATAAAAGTGTTAATATAAAAGTTTTAATCGAAAACTAAAAAAAGCAAACAAATATGATAAATAAAGGATTTATATATAAATATGTGATTAGGGGTTCTTTAATTTTCAGTACATACCACTACAACTACAACTAAAAAATACTAAATTCATACTGAATATACAGGAAATCATTTTTCTACTAGAAAAGGCAAATTATGATTTAAATATTTTTAAGAAAAATACTTCTTGTATGATCAAACATTTAGAGGAGGTTATTTCCCTTACACTAGACAGTACAGATTTTTTTTTGTCAAAGAAAGTTCTGGGCAGTTGAAGTTTTTAAAAAGAATGAACAATGAAATATTGTGATCAGATGTTTGTGTCACCGCGGTGGCTGGCTCACTGCTGCTGCTTTACGAAAGTTGTTGAAGTGATCCAAATATTGTACCATTGTCATTGCTGGGGTGTAGATTTCATCCATCTTCATTTTTAAGCTAGGGGGAGGTGAATCTGCAATATTTCCGATGAGACTCTGCAGCAATTCTTTCATCATGTTCCAGCATTCTGAGGCCAACACTGAAGGGCAATATTCAACCTGATACAAGAAATGAAAAACATGTTACTAAAATGTTAGATGTCTGCAATATTCAATCTGATACAAGAAATGAATATTTTAAAACAGGTTACTACACTGTTAGATGTCTGCAATATTCAACCTGATACAAGAAATGAATATTTAAAAAAATGTTACTACAATGTTAGATGTCTGTTACTTTAAAAAATCTATAAAACCAACTGAACTATGGAAACCTTACATGACTAGTAGTCAATATATAAATATTTTCTTTGTTTTATAAATGGACAAATGCCAGAAGACCCTTAATAAAATCTATCATATATAGCTAAAAAACTTTAAGAAATATGCCATGATTAAAAAATTATTGTACACAAATAACTCTTGGATAAAGATATCCTTCTGGTGCATACATGGAAAAATATAAACAAACTTAGATTATAACATTTACTTTAGGTCTAAGATTAACATGAATTTAGTAACAATATAAAATGTTTAATGAAAAAAGCCAACTATGGGAGATATAATGCCATAAAATTTACAAAAAAATATCTTTGTCACAGGAAGAAAGAACATTGCTGATGACCACCAACTTTCAACCTTATTGACACGCCCCTTTACTCTCCTAATCCTGGGCAGTCCCCAAAGCTGAATTTCTAGAAAACTCAAATAAAAATGTTCAGAGAACAAATATTAAACAAACATTAAACAATATAGTTTTTCCAACCAGGTCATGGGGCACATTTCTCTCTATTACAGCCGTGGCCAGGTAAATATCATTAAAGATCTTCTTAACCTGCTCTGTTCTGCTGTAGAATTTGTTGGACAAGTTTGTGCTGAGATGATCTAAGGTAAACTAATTGTGAGCATTCACAAAAAGAAAATGTTTCCCATGTGAAAGGAGGCAATATCTACAGACTAGTGGGTTACCTGAGATCAATTTGACTGCCAGTTGAGATGGGACTTCTTACAGGGTTTATAGTACTTGGTTATTACTCCTGTACTGTACTGTAATGTAATGTAATGTACTGTAATGTACTGTAATATAATGTACTGTAATGTAATGTACTGTAATGTAATGTACTGTAATGTACTGTAATGTACTGTACTGTAATGTAATGTACTGTACTGTAATGTACTGTAATACTCATATACTAAATAAAGAATGAAATCTTAATATTTACCTCTACTAATATTCCTTTAAAACTACCAGACAGAGTAACAGATCCAATTTTGATGATAAAATCTGCCAGCTGAAACCGGTTTCCTTTAGATTCTATCTTTGAACCTTTTCTGGCCTGATAGTAGGCTTTGAGGTGAGACAAGAGTCCGTTGAAGAGTGTATCAGCCACAAGTGTAGTACCTGAGTCTAATAAAGCAAAGCAGGAGGCAGGGTATTCACTGCTGTGTAGAATGTGCAATGCCTTTGATGCTGATAAAGGAAAAAAAAAGTATTTTTTTTACACAAGGCTTTATCAACATCTGTATTTTTTTAATGCTATTTCACCTGCAATTGCTTTTATATAAATGTATATAAATACTTAAGAAATACATACTAATTGTTTGCTAAAACTCACCTGGTTGCATAATTGACAAATATGACTCATTGTCCACTAAAAAATTTCCCATTTTGATGCCACCAATTGTCTCCACCTGTTTCTGTAAGACTTCAACCACATGTGCACCACTTCGGCCCTCTGGCACAGGATACATATAAATGCTAAAAGGAAGATTAAAGGAGATGAGACTGTAAATAAAGTTAAAAAGCAATATATAATTATAAATGTTTAATTTTAAAAAACATGTTGGATGGATGCATAAACAAGTTTTAAAAGAATGGCATTTTAAACATCATGTTTACTATATAAGAAAAAACTGGAATGATTATTCATATTCTTTTTACTATTTGACACTAGCTTATATATATGTAAGAGTGGTGCCAATGGCTGATTATTTTACTTTTAAACACATGTTAAACTAGTGAATGTAGCTTATAAAAAAGGGGAGCCAATGGCTGCATATTTAACTTAAACATATGTTAAACTAGTGCATGTAGCTTATGAAAGAGTGGAGCCAGTGGCTGATTATTTTACTTTTTAACACATGTTAAACTAGTGAATGTTGCTTATGAAAAGTGGAGCCAATGGCTGCATATTTAATTTAAACATATGTTACACTAGTGAATGTAGCTTATGAAAGAGTGGAACCAATGGCTGCATATTGTTACGTCCACAATCCCCTTGTGGCCAGAGCTGTGTAGATCTTGTTGATAATTCTCATTAGTCCTAGGTTAGACTTTAGTTATTATTATTTATGTTTCAGTATTACACGAACTCTTCTTATAGTCCTGGGCACAAACTCAGGATTTGTGTTCTAACAGTTCCTTTCCTTGACGTTAGAGTAGTAGATAAATATTATAGTATTGTAAACAACACAATAGAATAGTAACTTGACAAGGAAGCTTCAGTGTAAATGTTGTTGATAATTTAATTCAGGTGATATGTTCAATATATACAATATTATGAAAATTAAGTACAGTTAGAATAAAATAGTGCAAACACAAGCGTCCTCAAAAGGAATTATCTTGAAACTCACTGTCTTTCAGACAAACAAATCATTAAATACTGTTAAAGTGGTGCAAGGGACAGACCCATTACTAGTAGGGGTGAAAATCATGGTATCATTACAAAACTCATAACAAAACGATAGGAACTTCCCTATTCATAAATAATAAGTCGTTCCCAGACACTCCAAGAATTTGGGGTCAACACTGAATACCAAGTTTACCAAGAATCTCTCGCCTTCTTACTAAACGTCAGGCGATCAGAAAGACTAAGCCCCGCCCACAAAATCGTGTGTAGTGAGAAAAAGAGAGGGGGGAAGAATAAACATTGCGTGTTCCAATACTTGGAAACTAATATACATGACAATATTTTACTTCAACACATCTTAAACTAGAGCTTTAACAGAAAATAAACCAATGCCAACGAGAACAAGACCAAGAATATTTGAGAACACAATATTGGCAAATCAACCGCACAGTGAAGAAGAGTACAAGAGAAAATAAAAGGCGTTTCATTCATGGAATGACAGAGGAAACAGAAACAGCAGCTGGACAAGGTAACATGAAAAGATTATACGAGATAACGAGAACTCTGTCTGGCAAGAGTTTCAATCCCAACAAACCAGTCAAGGACAGTAAGGTTATAACAAGCGATGTAGGACAGGAGGTACTTAACCGACCCCCACCACTATCTCCCCCTGACATCCCACAAGACAATGAGCCCCTCAATGTCAACACAGGTCCTCCTTCTAAGGCAGAAATCACCAAAGCCATCAATTCTATCAAAAATGGTAAGGCGACTGGACCAGATGGCATTCCACCAGAGGCACTAAATGCAGACCCAGCAGTATCAGCAGAGATGCTCCGCCACTTCTACTAAAAATTTGGGAAGAGGAACAAGCCCCATATGAATGGAAATTAGGCTGCATGGTCAAGCTAACGTAGAAAGGTGATCTCTCTGTATGCAGCAACTGGAGAGGAATAATGCTTCTCTCAGTTCCAGGCAAAGTCCTGACCAGGATTATCTTAGAGAGACTGAAGGAAGCCCTAGATGTGAAACTTAAGCCAGAACAAGCAAGTTTTTGACAAGGCCGATCATGTACTGACCACATTGCCACTTTGCGAATAATCGTTGAACAATCCTTAGAATGGCAATCTCCCTTGTACATGACGTTTGTAGACTTTGAAAAGGCTTTTGACAGTGTGTATGGAGAAACCATCTGGAAGTTAATGAGCCACTATGGCATCCCATCAAAATTCATCAACATCACCAAGAAATAAATGAAGACTGTTGCTGCCAAGTCATGCATAAAGGAAAGCTAACCAGTCCATCTGCTCTGAAGACAGGTGTGCGTCAAAGCTGCATGCTGTCACCGCTGATTATTTTAACTGTAATAGACTGGATCATGAATAAGACAACCTCAGGAAACCGCACAGGCTTTCAATGAAATTTTACAAAGAAGCTAGAAGACTTGGACTTTGCAGACGATGTCGCCCTCCTCTCACACAAACGCACATGCTGAAAATTCGATGGCCGGAAACCATTTCATGCGTCAACCTATGGGAAAAGACCAGACAAAAACCCATCGACAACAACATCAAAAGCCGTAGATGGAAGTGGATTGGTCAGACATTAAGAAGACCAGAAGACAGTGTGGCAAGACAAGCACTTGACTGGTATCCCCAGGGCAAAGAAAGTAGGCAGACCCAGGCAAACTTGGAGGAGATCAGTCGTAGGTGAGGCAAAGGCTGTTGGCCTTTCATGGACACAAATAAAGGGAGCCTCCCAAGAGCGAGACCGCTGGAAAAGTGTAGTTGCGGCCCTATCCTCCTACGGGGATATACAGGATTAAGTGAGTAAGTTATCTTAAACTAGTGAATGTAGCTTATGAAAGATTGGACCCGATGGTTGCATATTTTACACATTCCACTACAAAGATAACCCTTGCTTTATTTAGTAGGCCTACCAGAGTATGGACAACTATATACTGCTAAACACCAAAGCTAGTGAAGAGAGTAAACCATCCGAACTGAGTGGGCTAACACATGGTAGGGGATCAACTTAATATTATCTTTAGACAATTAGATGAAGTGTCTTTAGACGAGTTATCAAGGTAGACATAATGTCGGATAAACTACTTCATGTAGACAAAGTGTTGTACCTGACAAGTATGTAGAAAAGTTGCAGTGGAACCTATTTTAAAGGTTTTTAAATTTTATTTAATGTGTTTATTATATTTTTTTTTAGTACTGTATTTGTTTGAAGACTAAAAGTCCAGATTGTAGATTAAAAAATATAGAATAATGAGCATGACATACTATATATCACTAAAATGAGAGTTCAATTTCCCAAACAATGATAGGCTACTATGTAACAATTGTTTTAATAAATGTAAATAAAAAATTATGGGAATTATCATCCGTCATCATAAAGCTAAGCTTCGGTTAAGGGTAGTTACTCTCATTTGGTGGCTATCTTTGATTTAAAAAAATATTTAGCTGTCCATTAAAAAACTGGCATGAATATTCAAATATTGCCAATTATTTATTGTGTTGCCTTACGAATTTAGACTAAGGGAAATAAATTTTTAACTTGTACTTCCTGAGTGATTCCTTTACCGTTCCATATTTTCATTGAAAGACTAGGAGTACATTGTTTTTGTTTTTTTTAATTTGAAAAGATTTCATTAGATAAAGCTGATCAAGTGGTTCAAAGCGACTAAAGAGGCCTACCTATTTCCAAAAGCAGATTTATGGAATTTTATATGCTATTTGTGTTTCTTTTTTACTTCAAATTACTTTTAATTGTATTTTAATGCATATTTTGTATATAATTGGACTTAGACTAATAAATAATTATAAAATCTGAACTCTAATTTCTATAATTTGTAGACCTACCATGCCAGCAAGACCAAGGATTGGGGAGAAAGGGTTTAGCTGACTTTAGCCCAATTTTTTTTTATATGAAATGTAATATCTTAATCTTACTGTAACTAAAAAAAAATAATTAAAATTATAATGTTTTGCAATTTAAAATATATATTTATATTATTTATACTACTCTAAAAAATGTGCTTCAATTTATATACCGTAGGCCTATATACTCGCGTGTAAGTCACACTGGTGGATAAGTCGCACCCCTAGTTGAAGATTATTTTCCTTAAATGTTGTCATAAGTCGCACCCTGACTTTCAGGAGTTACACTGCGTTTTAACTTCTCCAAAATGCATACCTTTTAAACATAAAAGTTACTAAATATTCACCCTTATTTGGAAGATTTCCTTAAAAATGGTTTCAATAATGAAATAAAGGCAGCTATTCATTTATTTTAAACAACCAATCAATACAGCCATTAGTCATATGAGAAAGTAAGGTAGCCTATCTGTTTCTTCATTTAAGTCCATGTCCCTAATCAAGTTTCTATCCCTATAGTCACACTATAGTGTTCCGACACAACAAGAATATTTTTGAAGTGAATGATTTCTAGACTGAAAGGCACCGGTATTGACCATTAAAAATTGTTTGTAACGATTTCAAACGCGACTGTGTAGCCGACAATAAGCTGTGTTGTTTTTTTTCAACTGTTACATGCAACTAATGAAAAATAAAACACACTATTGTCATTGTACGCATTATTTCTATGAAGATTTGAAAAAAAAATTCCTGTGCCGATTGTTGTTTTAGAATCATTGCTTAGACATCTGGCAGTTTTCTCAGAATGCTAAACACTGCCTTTTGGTAGACTATATAGCCTATAGGCCTAGGCCATATCTCCTAAATAAAACGCAATTTAAGCTACTAGTCTACAAGCTTATACCTACTACATTATAGGCCTAGACCGAATTTTCACACATTTACGATTCTTTCCATACTGTAATTTGCGTTCAATAGGCCTACGAAAAATGCCGCCTTAAGCTTATGCTGCGTTTCGGCAATACAAAAGTTCAAAGAAACGGGAGTGGAAGGGGGGGGTCTGAAAAACATAAAATATTTGTCAATTTCAGTTATATATATAAGTATATTTACACCTACAAAAGTTTTCTTAATGTATAATGTAGGCCTACGCATATCCTAGTAATTCTACATCACTACAGTCAACTCTATGGGTTATGTAAAAAACTGTATAACAGAGTAGTGATGTTTTTCAAACTTTTCAAAAACAGTGTCGGGTGTAAAAGTCGCACCCTTACTTTTTGTCTACATTTTCTGTAAAAAGGTGTGACTTATACGCGAGTATATAAGGTAATATATTATTATTACATTACTTTGATTTTATATATATATTTTCATTTCTAAAGGGTATTTTTAAAGTTTATATTTATTATTAAATATAATGAGAAATTTTATTTATAATATTACACTTCTACTATCAAATGTTTAAATTTCATTCTTCCTTTAACTATTCCATATTTTGTTGCCACTTTATTTGTGATTACTGACTTACTTAAGCACTTCAAGTGTCGCCCCAATCTAAGAGTGCTTCAAGTATCCTGATTGATGGCCATATGTGTGATTGAACAATATTAATATTTCTTGCAAAAAGTAAAGTTCTCCTGTCAGACCATTTTCATCCATAGGGTATGTAAAGCAGCATTCACAAGTTTCTGTGGCCTTGGTATACTAGGAGAATGTCTGGCCAGCACAATGCCCAGCAACCATTACTTTGTCCGACCTAATGTCGGGTACTCTCAAGTATTGAGTAGAGACATGTAAACCCTCCAGAATCAGGAACAAACCCTAGCCTTGGCTTTCACAAGATTCAAACCCAGGACATTCAGTATGCCAGCCTGTGTGCCATTCGGCCACCATACCCTATCTATGATGTATAAGGCAGGTTTCACAAAATGGCCAACAAACGTTTAAGGTTTTTTTTATTTAAAAAAATAAAATTGTATGTACAAAATGCTGTTGTGTTTTTTACTTGTTTTGTGTAACAGAAGTACCAGGAAAATCAATATTGTGAGTTTTTATCAAAGTTTAATGTTGTTTATTATACTTTTTTTTGCAGTATAACATAACCATTTATGCAGACACCATTTCCCCTTTTTTGTACCCTTGAAAAGCATTAACTAAATGTATAAAAAAGCTAAATTAATGTGATTTCTAAATGTATTTCATTTACACATATGTTATAACATCCTATACTTGCAATGAAAGTTATTACAGATGTTTATTATTTTTAACAAAATTGTTTAAATCTCTTAGTTTTTTTACGCCGCGTCTTACGTTTTTTCTTCATTCCTAACGTTATTACAGATGTTTATTATTTTTAAAAAAAATTGTTTAAATCTCTTAGTTTTTTTTGTCCGGCGTGTTAAGTTTTTTCTTCATTCCTAACGCTAGGCCTAAAACAAGATCTAAAAATAGATAAAAAGTCATTTTAGATTTCTAAAACTCTCCAAGTGTAACCCAAATATATATTTATTCATAAAAACGGTATTATTTTTAAATATTCAGCCACAAATTTTATTTTATTTGCTAATAGATCATCGGTGTACATTTAATAACGAAAACGAGCTCGTTCATTCAAATTTTACATGGAGCCAATTGTTCAATTTAATATCATTATTTTACCTGAGTCATACTGTTATGTTACACTATGGTTGCGTGGTACTGCCGAGGACCACACGCTCGGCCGTTATCGATAGTTTACAGTAAAACGCTATTCTTTTTGGATTTCCAAGTTATTGTTTACAATTTACATTAAGACAGAAATATTATTATAGGCCTAATATAATATATATTTTACATATTTTTTAACAGGGTGTCTACGCCTCCTGCAAACTTTGACCATGACACATGACCACCATAACAAAGACATGGCACGTGACAATCAGCTATTGATAGGAAAGATGGCGTTCTGATAATATGAGAACATTTCATTTAAAAAATATTGTTCAGAGTAAATATCTTATAATAAGATATTTACTCTGAACAATATTTTTTAATATTGACTATTAACAATGATTACAATCATACACTTAATAATTAAAAACTGAAAGTACTGAATTCTATTAGAACTGTATCAAGTACTTAATAAAAGGGTAAGGAACCATTATAAACATAGCTTTGACATAAAACTATGATTGATAAAGCTTGATATATTTATTCAATAATGACAACGTCCCTATACTAGGGCTAGGCCCTAGAGCTCAACAGTAACAGAGCATACCAATTTGCATAACTGTTTTGTTTTTCTTCAAAATGCAATATCAATTATCATTAATTATGCATGCATTGGCATTAGCATAAATCAAAATTAAATTTATCTTTGAGAAAAAAAAATGAATTCATGTTTATTTATTTTTTGTGGTTTTTGTGCTTTAAATTTAAAAATAAATCATGTCGGCGTAGATTTTGATGTTAGTTATCTTAATTATTAAATTTTTGTAGTCCTACTATTTAGGCTTAATTAATTTTATTAAAGGCAAGTTTAGGCTTAGTCACTTATAAATTATGAAGTTATTAGTCAAAGTTAGTCCGCTTAGGCTTAGGATCCTATGGGGCTAGGCCCTAGGCTTAGGTCTCCAGCTCTCAAGTCTAAATTTAAAGTTAAAGTTTTGTTACAATACTACAATAGGAATACCTTACAATTGTCAATAAGTAAACAGTACAATACAATATTACAATAGAATAATCGTATATAGTCTAAGTATAGGCCTAGTAGTAACTAGACTAGTACAATCAATTATTAATCAATAGGCCAATAAAATAGTCAATAATAGCCTAGACTAGACAGAATTAGACTGTCTAGGCCAACTCTAGGCCTACCCTGACCCTACACTTACACCTGGCTACAGCCTACATCATACTACATGAAAAACATTGGCTTTAACTGCTTTAACTTTAACTTTAGGCCTATAATTAATAATAATTATAATACAAATGACTAAACTAAGTTATGACTTTTTTAACTTGTCAATTAAGGCAGTTAAGGCTTTTAAGTTTAAGAAACTGACTTTTCACATTACTTACCATGATACGCCCATTTCGTTGAATAAAGTTACAAGACCTTTCAAAAATATCACATATTTCCGTTTAGCTTATTAAATTACAGAATAGTTTTTATGGTAACTTTCAATCAAGTCTGAAGTTGTTGATATAATAATATAGGATCCGGAAACTAATGGAAACTAGCACGGAAATTAAATATTCGCACTTTTAAATTATAACATGGATATATTTTTGGCTTTTATTTAATTCAATATTTTGCGCTTTTAACTTCAAAAATATACGTCCCGTAACTTACTGGTATTAATACTTTACTTGTGTTAAGTATTTTGTGTGTATCTTTGTTATTTGTGAACAAAAATTAATGAAATTTGAAGCAAGTGTTTCTAAATAAATTCTTAATAGTAAATAGGATCGCCAAGTTTATTTTTTATATGGAATTATTATTTGCGTAGATCTAGACTAGATATTATCATCGTATTAGACTGTAAGTCCAGTATAAGTGGAATTTTATATATTTTTTTTTTGTCATTGTTTCTAAAACAACATTCTTACTTTTACCATTACGTTCACGCTTATTCTAGAATTTAAAAATGTTCTATTAGCATATATTGATATTTAACACTTAATAGGGCTTCATTCATAATAAAAGCTAAAAAAAAATTTGATTGCATTGGGCCTATGTAAAAAAAAAAGGTAATGAAATTGGGCTGTCCATACGGTGAAAAATGCCATGGATATGCCATGGTAGCTATTGATTAAGATATATGTAGGCCTATATATATGGCCTATATAAGCTAAAATTAAGTTTTTCCGGGGCCTTGGGCATATTTAGGCCTAACAACTTACATCAGCTAAATAAATTAAGTAGCCTAACCTAAAAACTTGATTTTTTTAATTAGGCGCCGTCCTTAAATGACGTCGCGCGATTTTTACTAATTTTTACCCCCCACCTCTCCCCCACTTTATCAGTTAGTCTGTACAAAACGTCAGGCTCAGCCGTCTTTTTTGTAAATATGACGTCACAAAGCTATGTAGCCTACCCCCAACTTTCAAGAAGGCCTAAACCTCACCACATTTTCAATTTTAGAATTAAACAAAAGCTACGTTTAATGACAAAAAAATGCCTTCTTCGCCCGTCACCGGCCCATCCCCTTTGTCCCGCCAACTCCCGCATCAAAAAATGGCATCAAAATGATACGATTCCACGACAACTCGTCTACAGACTTTTCGTCTACGACACTTCGTCTACAGAAAGTAGGTCTACCCAGGGCCGTATTTAGGATTGTGGGGCCCTGTTCTCAAATTTATGTGGGGGCCCCTCGTGGCCTCGCCAATGCCTTCCATATAGGCATACGATAGAAAATGCAGTTAATTCATTTTTCTTTACTGTAAAATAAAAAATTCTTTTTATTTTTAGGCCTATGTTGCTCTTAGCTTGGCTGGATTGGAGCGCTTACAATTGTAGGGGAATAAATTAATTTTATTTTACATTTTCAACGAAAGAATGGGAATATCACAAAAAAAATATACCTTTGGATGTGTGGGGGCCCCTTTTGTTTGGGGGCCCCTAGTGTTTCAATGGAACATGCCTAAATACGCCACTGGGTCTACCGGCAATAGGCCTACGTCTACCGCGACAACTCCTCTAACGATACTTAAATTCGTCTACGTCTACCAACAATTGGTTTTAATGCAACAGTTCGTCTACCGACACTTTGTCTAATGTGACATTTGGTAGGCTATATACCAGACGATTCGTCTACCTCGACAGTTCGTCTACTGACACTTCGTCTACTGCGACAGTTCGTCTACTGGACGATTCGTCTACCGCGATAGTTCGTCTAACGGACAATTCGTCTACCGCGACATTTACCACAAGTCTATAATACACATATCTTGGTGCCACTATCTGCTTCTATAGGCCTACATATTACACATCTCATTGTGTCACTATCGCTCTTCTATACATATTACACATCTCTTGGTTCCACTATAACAATCTATCTAATAGGCCTACATTAGGCTACACATCTCTTGATGCCACTATCTCCTTAAATTAATCATTACATGTCTTTTTGTTCCACTATCTCCATCTATACATCATTAAAATCGTTCTTGGTGCCACTATCTCCTTCTATAAAACATTACACATTTCTTGGTGCCACTATCGTAGTCTAGACGTCATTGCCAAAGTCTCAGTGCATCTATCAACATTTAGACGTCATTACACGTGATGCAGGGTCGGATTTAGACTTGATGGGGCCCTAATAAGCTATTTGAGATATGGGGTCCTTTATAAGCTTAGGCCTATATGTGAGTGTCAAATATGATTTTCGGATACCTAGAGGGTTAAACTGAAATACAATTAATTAAGAAGTAGGCTATGGACATATAGGCCTAGATAGTGACATAATAAATCAAAGTCTATAATAAGATGGACCGCTTGCTTTGATATTTCGAGATCTGCTATTTGATAACTTGAAACACTTAGTTTCGGAATTACCGATCGCACTATTAAGTCCTCTATAGGCCTAGGCCTACTTCCGATTTAGAAATTCGCTATGTTTTGCTCAATTGAATATTAAGATTTAAATCGAAAGTTGTAGGCCTATAATGCAATCGTAGGAGCATAGAAGTAATTTATGACAGCCTTATTGGTTATTGCGTACGAAAAAAAAGAACACATAAGCTCTAAAAATAGAGCAAGCGGCCCATATCATATTATATAGCAGGGATCGGGAACCTTTTTGTCTTAGAGAGCCATGGATTATACCACATATTTTGTAATTCTGTCAAAGCCATACATTATGTTTAAAACTAAAGATTCAAGTAAATATGTGCATTTTGTGTAATTTCAACACTAAAAGTACAATATTATAGGCCTTATAATTAGGCTATGTCTCTGAATTCTTCTGATTCTGAGCTGCAGTAGACTTTAGCTCATTTGTAGAATGACATATTGATATGCAATTAATATGTAGATCAAAAAGTCTAAAAAAACATTTGTTTAATTATAATCGAACATTCGTCTGCGAGCCAGATTCAGACATCAAAAGAGTCACATCTGGCTCGCGAGCCATATGGGTTCCCGACCCCTGTTATATAGTATTTGAATCTTTAACTTAAAATCATTTTTATTCATTACAAACTTAAAAATACAAACTCTGGTAAAAAGAAACAAAATTTCTTTTAAAAGGCACAATTTACAAAGGCTTATTATCTAATCTCTTGACACATGTTATGAGGATTAAGAAATTATATTAAACTATTTTCTTTCTTCGGAGCAAAGTCACCGATGACATTATCAAATGATAAACTGCGTACTTTCTATGTACAAGAGACTGTGGGAACATAATTTAACTTGAGTCTTTGTCATTGTTGTTCTATATTCATTTTTTTATCCTCTTCGGCTGAGAAAAAGATCTTTATCCATAGCAATTTGCAACCATCATACTAAGAACATAATCTCAAAATTGCTTCTACATTAGGGAATGCGGATTGGACACGATTGATATTACCCTTTACAGTTATACAGATCCTGATGTGTCAGCCTATCATGTTTCACTGAACCATAGGCTTGAATATGTCTAACATATTGATGAAAATGCTTGATTTCTCCTACAATATTCATGTGCACATCTTCAGGATATGTTAGGCATAAAGCACTAACTCCTTCACGAATTTCTTCTTCTGTAGCTTCTAATTTGTATCAGAATGAAAACTTTTTTGCAGCATTATTGTATACTGAGGCACTTTGTGTCAGACTTGACTCTAATGCATCCATCACAGGTATAAATGTTTTGATTATGAACTTGTCTCATGACTCAAGGTTCTCTAAAGCATCATCTTCATCATCATTGATATGCGTCTTCTATATTTGCTTTTATTGTAATCAACATCGGGCAATTTTTCCTTTGCTTTTTCTTCAAAATTATCGAAAATATCACTGGAACCTTTAACAAAATCCGAAAGTGAAGCATACAATATCCGACATAATTATATCTAGACTAATTTGGAGATCTTGTAGTAATTGACTTGCCTTGTGAAATTCATCCAGCAAGTAACTCCACAAATATAACATTACCATAAATTTAAACTCCTCCATTTTATATAAAATGTTTATGGCTTGATTTTTTGTTTCGCCTTTCTCTGTAGTATCAATATGCAGCCGATGCAATGCAGAAATTATTCCATCATAACTATTAAGTATTGCACTTGTAGCCATTGAATGTGCTTCCCATCTAGTCTTTGACAAAGACTTTGGAAATTTTGAATCTTCTTTGAAGAATGACAATCTATGTCCATCTATGTGTAGATTCAGGGAATGACCAGCACATGAAATCTACATAGCATACTTGTTAATCTTCAATATTATTTCTGGCATACCTTTGTATTTGCCAGACACATTGGCAGCATGATCATCTGACTGGACTCGACACTTAGGCCTACTAAAATCTAATTTGCACTAATTTGTAAGGTACTTGTGCACATCATAGCCATAATTTCCCTTGTGTAGCTACCCATCTCTAGGAATTTTAGAAAACATCCAATTGGTAGCCCATAACAGCAGTGGCGTAGCCAGGTTTTGACGCTGGGGTGAGCGAAATCTTAGTAAAAAGGCTCCACTTTTAGCAATTTTTTTAGATTAATAGAATAACTAAGAATTTGTACGTATCAAGTGTTATCCTTGCCTCAGGATACACACACTGTATAATAGTGCAGTTTTTATTTAACCATTCACCATTCTTTTTCTAGCAGCTTATAGTGATGGGAATTTCTGCAAAATTGATTGCCTCTAGTGCTCATTTAAGGGAAGAACATCTATTATCGAAAAGTATTTATAGAATCAACGCGAATGCTCTATGGTAGGGGTCGGCAACCTAAGACGCGCGTGTTAGACTTGGCACGCAGAACGATTTTTAGTGGCACGCGAAAGACCTCCAAGAATATTGTTTAATGCCAGTAAAAACAACGTATGCCAGCATAATTAGTGGGTGCTACATGGTGAACTACATGGAAATCACACTGGACGTCGACTGTTTTAGTTCAGGAATGTTTGTATGCAAAGCTCCCATCATTGGACTTGCAATCTGTGATTGAATCTATTGTTAGGATATTGCATTGTATAGTTTCTCAAGTATCTTCTAGAAGAAAGTCATACGGAGTATAGGTTAAGTCTTGGATATATTCTTTTCTTGTCTGGAAGCAATTAAGATGCATCTTAAATGGGAAAAAATTATGTTATTGAATGAGGGAAACTAACTGTTGAAGCCAATGTTTCTCTATGACTTGGCACTTGGTGACACGTTTCAGTGAGTTAAACTTCCATTTACAAGACTGGGACCAAAAGCACTTAAAGTGTTGGGCAACTGGAATGGATTTGCATTGAAACTGGACATATCATTCCGTGAAATCAATTTCAAAACAATAAACTCTTTCCCTAATTAAAGGCAAATTAAGATAGATGAGCATTTTCAGAAGTGCACTAGTTTTATTAAAACAATTAACTCGTTTGGTATCGTTTGGTGTTCTACAAACACTGATTGAATGATCGGTCTAATTATAAAGCACCACCAAAAACAATTCTACCAACACTGATTGAATGATCGGTCTAATTATAAAGCACCATGATGAGTATTAATTATGTGTAATTAATATTCTTTAAAAGTTTAAAGTTATTATATTTGAATTTACTTATAAGTTACTTAAGACAATCATGCAGAAAAGAACTTAGGCCTATATATAAAGGATATAAGAAACCAACAAATCAATTTAGTTATATTGTAATTGCATATACTGTATTAATTAGTGTTCGTTTTGGAAGAAGTCTACTAATATATATGCTAAAGTAATTAATTATATTAAGTACATTGAAACGGTATCTAATAATAATATAAGGATCCAAATATCTTCTTCTTGTCAAACTCTAGCAGACAATGACAGGCTGTATGGCTAGGGTGCACCTCGCAGAATCATACACGTCTTGTACAGTGCAGTCGTCACTTAAACACACACACGCCTATATAATATTAAAAACATCTAACAATAACAACTGCGTTACAATAGATAAAGATAATTTCTGACTATGAGTATTGAACAACATTGTTATGATAGACTTAAAATACAGATACTAATATTATTCTAAAGTTGGCAATAATATAATTTATGGATAACAATAACAATTTATTAGTAAATAATAACATGATGATAAATTAATCTTACCCCGTGTCTCAAGTCTCAAACGGTAACTGCATGAAGAGATGTCTAAAGGTTCAACACCAGTGTGACACTCTTGCAGCTACCTCCTCTAACACAGGTATTCAACTGACTGGCAGCTGAGAGCGTTTCTACTAAGCGACTCACTGCGCATGTCAGCTATTCCCTTAAGACACTAGGCAGATACACATTATTAGGCCTATACAATAAAAATGATTCTAACAAAGTTAGCTCTTAAAACACCACCAAAGACAGTTCTACCAACACTGATTGAAAGATCGGTCTAATTATAAAGCACATCAAAGACAATTCTACCAACACTGATTGAATGATTCGTCTAATTATAAAGCACCACCAAAGACAATTCTACCAACACTGATTGAATGATCGGTCTAATTATAAAGCACACCAAAGACAATTCTACCAACACTGATTGAATGATCGGTCTCATTTAAAGCACCACCAGACATGAGTTTTAAAAAAAAAGCTATATATGTGGGGTCTTGCTTGCAAACCATTTTTCTCAAACTTTATTTTCATGTACTCTCACATCTCTGTTTCTTGTCAATTCTTTTATTTCCAATAGTTTAGTTTCCTCCCACTCCCTTTTTTCTTTCTGCATAATTTAGTGGCTTTCCTTCTAGCTTCTTTGTATAGTTGTCTGGTATTTCTTGTTTCTCTTTGTAGCATCATCATTCTTGTTTTGTTCCTGTCATCTAGAATTTGTCTGCACTCATTGTCTACCATCCTCCTCATTTAAAGCTTTGTTTGTATATAATAAATAAATATAATATATAATAATATAATATAATTTAAGAAATTTAAACCCAGTAATTACTTTCTCAGGGGCAAACAGCCTGACTATGACAAAAAACTGACAAGGCCGTTAGCTAGGGATAGCAATCATCTAGGAGAGAAAACTCCAAAAATAAATCAACTGCTGCCTTGTAGACGATCTTGGTTGATCAAAGGCTATGGAAGCACATCCAGTAATAAAAGCAGGCTGAAGTCGGAGTCCACGGGCCAACTGGCGCAAAACACGTCGGCACGCAAACCTCAAAATGATGGAGGAAACAGATAATAGTACATACAGTTGTGGCGTCCTGCCTGTGGAATCCCGCCGTGCAGGTAGGGCTCTCCACCTCGAAGGAGCCCACCCAAGCGAACTGGTGGTTCTTCCTCCTCTGCTTGTGAAGTCAGGAGCAGAGAAAAGGAAGTAAACCCTACTGACAAGACCATAAAAGGGAAAACAAAAAACAATTTAGTCTTTCTCCAATGGAATGCAGAGGGCATCCAAAAGAAAAAAGAAGCCTTAAAGATCTTCCTCCATGAACATGAAGTAGATGTGGCATGCATCCAAGAAACTCACCTCAACAGCAATCTGCGTTACTCAATTAGAGGCTACACATGCTTAAGACAAGACAGGGAAAACAGATCTAAAGGGGGAATACTTACTCTCATTAAAAAACAACATACCTACCTCAGATATCATCATACCAAGCTCCACACAATCTGAAATAATGGGAACCAAGTTAATCCTACCTGGGGGAGACCTAAACATAATCAATTGCTACTGCCCACCAGACAAAGAGCTAGAACTTGGAAGAATTTAAATCCCAATAAATGAAGAGTGTCTAATACTGGGTGATATGAACAGCCGCTCCCAGAGCTGGGGATATCCAGACCTCAATGCCAGGGGAGAAGAAATTGAGGAGTGGCAAGCCGAAAACAGTCTGATTCTCCTAAACCAACCAGATGACCCACCCACCTTTTACTCCAGATCATGGATGACTTCATCAACTCCAGACTTAGCCTTTGCTACCAAAACAATATCCAAAGGAAGTAAAAGAGTAGTCGCTGACCAACTAGCCGCCAGTGACCACAGACCCATTCTCATCCAAAAAGAAACCACTCATCTACCCATAGAAAACCCCACCCTTCCCAGATGGAACTACAAGAAAGCAAATTGGAACCTCTATGCACGCTTTACAGATGTCTATATGACACACATCAATGGAACCTCTATGTACACTTAACAGATGTCTATGTGACACACATCAATGGAACCTCTATGTACACTTAACAGATGTCTATGTGACACACATCAATGGAACCTAAATGTACACTTAACAGATGTCTATGTCACACATATCAATGGAACCTCTATGTACACTTAACAGATGTCTATGTGACACACATCAATGGAACCTCTATGTACACTTAACAGATGTCTATGTGACACACATCAATGGAACCTCTATGTACACTTAACAGATGTCTATGTGACACACATCAATGGAAACTCTATGCACGTTTAACAGATGTCTATGTGACACACATCAATGGAACCTCTATGTACACTTAACAGATGTCTATGTGACACACATCAATGGAACCTCTATGCACACTTAACAGATGTCTATGTGACACACATCAATGGAACCTCTATGTACACTTAACAGATGTCTATGTCACACACATCAATGGAAACTCTATGTACACTTAACAGATGTCTATGTGACACACATCAATGGAAACTCTATGTACACTTAACAGATGTCTATGTCACACACATCAATGGAAACTCTATGCACGTTTAACAGATGTCTATGTCACACACATCAATGGAACCTCTATGTACACTTAACAGATGTCTATGTGACACACATCAATGGAACCTCTATGCACACTTAAAAGATGTCTATGTGACACACATCCATGGAACCTCTATGTACACTTAACAGATCGTCAGGTGAGAATAACAAGGTTCTAACAAGCATTTTGGTGAAACGGAGATATTTGAGTTTTAAAATTTTGAAATCTTTAAGCCAATTTAAAGTTAGAACTATGTTACATTGGACTTTGTGAGAAAAGGAAAGAACTAAATGATTCCAACTTTTGTCAGATTATAGAAAGGTCGTTTAAAATTATCATAGGGCCCATAAGTCATTTTTTCCCAAAATCGCAGTTAGAACCTTGTTATTCTCACCTGACGAGATGTCTATGTCACACACATCAATGGAACCTCTATGTACACTTAACAGATGTCTATGTGACACACATCCATGGAACCTCAATGTACACTTAACAGATGTCTATGTGACACACATCAATGGAACCTCTATGTACACTTAACAGATGTCTATGTGACACACATCGATGGAACCTCTATGTACACTTAACAGATGTCTATGTGACACACATCAATGGAACCTCTATGTACACTTAACAGATGTCTATGTGACACACATCAATGGAACCTCTATGTACACTTAACAGATGTCTATGTGGCACACATCAATGGAACCCCTATGTACACTTAACAGATGTCTATGTGACACACATCAATGGAACCTCTATGCACACTTAACAGATGTCTATGTGACACACATCAATGGAACCTCTATGTACACTTAACAGATGTCTATGTGACACACATCAATGGAACCTCTATGTACACTTAACAGATGTCTATGTCACACACATCAATGGAAACTCTATGCACGTTTAACAGATGTCTATGTGACACACATCAATGGAACCTCTATACACGCTTAACAGATGTCTATGTGACACACATCAATGGAACCTCTATGCACACTTAACAGATGTCTATGTGACACACATCAATGGAACCCTTATGCACACTTAACAGATGTCTATGTGACACACATCAATGGAACCTCTATGCACACTTAACAGATGTCTATGTCACACACATCAATGGAACCTCTATGTACACTTAACAGATGTCTATGTGACACACATCAATGGCAAAACAAATCGGATAAACAAATCCTACACTGAATTCTCTAGAGCTCTCCTTAAAGCAGCTAAGGAATCCATCCCAAGAGGAGCCAGGAAAAATTATATACCAAACTGGTCTCAACACATGGAACTGCTTCACAATGAAACCATCAAAGCAAGAAACCTAGCAGAAAAATCTCCAACAATAGAAAATAATATACAACTAAAAGCTGCAAATGCAATCTTCAGAAAGGAATATCTCTCGTCAATTAGGAAGGGCTGGCATGAAAAGACAGAAAAACTAAATGCAGACAGAAATGGACATAAGCTGTGGAAAATCGCAAAAAGTATGAACCAAGAGGAGAATCAATCTTCGCCAATAGTCCTAGACGCAGACCAAAAAAATCACACAGGCCGCGAAGCTGCACAAAAATTTATAAAACACTTTAGCAGCGTAGGAAATATTAGTATCGCCGAAAAAAGAGCCAGAGAAGTCAATGACCACATAGAAAAAGCTCCAAAAATGTCCACACCACACTCTCATGGAATGACAGCAAATCTCAGCATGAAAGAGTTTGATGACTCACTGAAACTCCTCAAACCCAAACAAGCTCCAGGATCAGACAAGATCTCAAATTATATGCTTATTCATTTAGGACCTCTGGCAAAGAAAAAACTACTGCAAATATTCAATGCTAGCTGGAAGTCAGGAAAATTCCAATTGTCTGGAAAAAAGCTATCATGATCACTATACTAAAACATGGTTAACAAAGAAACCAAGTTGACAGCTACCGCCCAATAAGTTTAACCAGTTGCGTCTGCAAACTAATGGAAAGAATTGTCAACAATAGGCTCACATGGCTTCTTGAAGCTGAAAATATACTAGCAGATGAACTGGCAGGTTTCAGAAAATGTCGGTCAACAGAAGACCAAGCTTATATAGCCCAAGAAATAGAAGATGGCTTCCAGGAAAAGAAACCAACGACCATTGTCTGGGTTGACCTAGAAAAAGCATTCGATAAGGTCTGGAATGAAGGTCTAATCCTAAAGCTATTAAACAACCATATATCCCACAAAATGTTAAACTGGATTACAGAATACCTAACAAATCGCAAAGCTATAGTCGACATGCAAGGAAAATGGAGCAATAAAGCAACAATACAAAATGGAGTTCCCCAGGGAGGTGTACTGTCACGCACACTATTTATCATTTTCATAAATAAATGACCTGATTCAGCATATTCCTAGAAAAATAAAAAGCAGCATGTACGCCGACGATCTTGCTCTAATAAGCACAGAAGAATATATAGGCACCTCAAAATTTAGGCTACAAGATGCACTAAACAACCTCAACCTATGGTCCAAAGAATGGGGAATGACCATAAACTAAAAAAAGACCACATACTCAATTTTCTCTCTATCTACTAAAGTACAAAGCTTCAAACTGACCTTAGACAAAACAATCCTTGAAAAAAATGACAACCCCACATATCTAGGAGTATACATATCTAGGAGTTACGTTTGACCCAAGACTAACCTGGAAAAATCAAATAGAAAACACACAGAAAAAGGGAATCCAAAGACTAGCGTTGATGAAAAAACTTGCTGGCTCAGACTGGGGTGCACATTTCTCTATCTTGAAAAAAACATACACCAGTTATATAAGGCCTACCCTAGAATATGGAGCCACAGTGTGGGGTTCGGCAGCCCAATCAAACCTCCGAAAAATAGACAAAGTTAAAAACCTAGGACTTCGAATCATAACAGGAGCAATGAAAACTACCCCAATCAGAGCAATGGAGGATGCAACTAACCTAAGCTCTATGGAAACTAGACGAGAAACCAAAATCCTTACTTACTTTACCAAGTTAGAAGCATCAGGTCATCACCCTCTAAAACCCAAGCCACTCAAAACCTCTTCAACAAAAAGACTTCAAAGATCCAACTTTATACAAGAAGCCAAACATCTAAAAAGTAAATATAAAATAGAAAACATTGCAATTGAACCTACCCAACCCCACAGCAACTTCCCACCCTGGAACCCAAGCCCTACTCTAAAAATCAGAGACGAACTAAGCAACATAAGGAAAAAATCTCACTACACACCCGAAATACTAAAAGAAGCAGTAAACATTATCATTAGAGAAAAATTCCCCAAAATGCATGGACCAGAGTCTATACTGACGGGTCAACTGGAAATTACTGGAAAAATGGAGGAGCCGGCATTTTCATAGAGTGGCCAAATGGAGAACTCCTAGAAAAAGCCACTGTCACAGGTAGCCTCTCCGATAGCACTAGAGCAGAAAGAAAAGCAATTGAGCTTGCTGCAAATATACTAACAAGCCACTCCCAATCCACCAACAGCCGGACTGTCATCTTCACTGACGCCAAAACAGTACTCCAGACTCTAAAAAACCCAAATGCCCTGATCAACCAGCCACTCAGTACAGAACTTTTAAAACTGACCAAAATAACTAAAGAACTGGTTCTCCAATGGATCCCTGGGCATATACAAAATGAAGGAAATGACACTGCCGACACCTTAGCTAAAGCTGGAGGCAGACAAAACCAGACAGACCCATCTCTACACCCCGAAGAAATAAAGACAATACTCAAAAGGAATGAATCCGAAAGATGGTCTGAGCTGCAACAAAACAACCCAAAGATTGATGCTTACTACAAACTCTCCCGCCCATTTCAACACATCATCTTCAGACTAAGGACTGGTCACAACAGGCTAAAGCAACACATGTTCCGCAAACTACGAATCGGAGCAAGCGAAATGTGCCCCTCCCGAAAATGCGGAGCATGACCTGCCCTCTGTATCTTTCTACCCGGTCAGCCATTAAAATTTGGCCTCTGGGGGCTACCTTCAACGACAAACTGTTCGGTGGACTAGAGCAACTGACAGCCACGGCGCAGTTCATTACAACTTACAACTATCGGACTTGTTGTCTGAATCCTCCCAATCGTAACATTTGAGAACGAAGAAGAAGAAGAAGAATTTAAATATTGGATCAATATATTTCTAGTACCAATATTATTTGAATATTATCAGTGAAAAGCTAGTTTAGTCTTAGTGCAGCTGTGACTGTGAGCTAGTGGCAGTGAAATATAGTCATAAGATAGTCACCATAGTCGGCATTATAGTCATACTAGTCATAGTGTGATGTGCTATATAATATAATTATATTTATAGTATATAAATATATTAGTTAGCCTTCTATTAGCGGGTTGTTTGAATGACTGGAAACGGCATTTGAGATCAACTGTCTCATTAAAGAGTGATCTGCAATAATTTCGTATAGATCTAAATGCTAATTTTAATTCATTGGAAGTAATTATCATTTGATTCAGACTAAATATGTTCTGAAAAATTACCTGTCTGTAGGCCTACTAAAATGATATCCAGCTCCTTTTATAGATAAGTTATTAATATATCGAAGTGTCTTCCTACCCCAAAAATTTGGGGTATCTAGGCGTACGCCTAGAGACCCCAAAAGTTTTTTAGCCTACTACGCATGACATTATTTTGATTTCAAAAGCTTTCGCTTCCGATTTAGCTAGATCATCCTTTCATTATTCATGTCTAGTTTTGACAAGATATGATGGGCCTAATGATCTAAATTATGGAATTTTATCTAACTTAATCTTATGACGGTGGCCTTGTGACTGTGGAAAAAAGTAAATGCAGAACAAATGATAGCACTTAATATTTGGTTTGCCTCTTGTTTAAGGGGACACTTTTTGCACCTTAAGGATAGTGACAGTACATATGAGCATGTACCTATTTTAATACATTGTATAATTGTAAGTGTAACCATTCAAAACAAAATTTAAATACTGGATAATTATAAATAAACGGAGTGTCTGCGCGTCCGGCGACCGGACGTATAGCGCGGGAGATATACGTCCGGCGGACTCCGGCGACCCAAGTCACGTGACTGACCATGCGCATAATCGTTTTTTCTTGTTCGAGTTGCTTAATTACTATTTATTGTTAAATATAACCAAGGTATCGTGGCCTAATGGTCAGTAGCGTGTTCTGGCAACCGGAGTCTCGAATGTTCGAATCCAGCTATCTCCATCTTCTTTTTTTTTTTTTTTTTTAAGTTCAAATACAGTACAATGAGATATTTTTTTAGTTCAATACGAGAATACCCTTCATTTATTCATGTGGGTGGAAATAATTTCATTCAAAGTATCAAAGAAATAAAAAAATTCGACTGTTAGGCCTAATGTCGAGCCTATTTCTTGAGAAAACGTGTTAAATGTCATTACCAAACAATTTATAAAGTAGTTTAATAAAGTCATTAGTAAACATCTCGACTTGCGCTACAATTTCAATTACGATAAGCCATTCATTTAGCCTACTATGAATGTGGGTGGACATAACAATCTCATTCAATGTATCCATTCAAAGTATTAAACTAATAATTAGACTATTAGGCATAATGCCCGTTTCTTTATAAATATGTTAATATCAATACGATCTACGTCTCTCGTTTGTACTTGTAGTTGGGTGGTCAAATAACAAGCCCGCCAGAATAATATCTTCCAAATTCCGAATGTGTCCGGCGGTCACGTGACGTGCTCGCCGGAAGAATATCTCCCGCAATATTTTGTCCGGTCGCCGGACGTATATCTCCCGCTGCCTATAATAAATGCATTGCTCAGGATAAATGACTACGCTTAATATGCCATGTGCTATATAAAGAATATCATTCCTTGTTTACTTATTGAAGTTGACATTCATTGTTATATACAGTACACGTTGATAGGAGAAAAAATATATTGCCACACAGGCATGTTTTAAATGGTATGGCATAGTGTATATTACTGGCCAACAAAAAAAATATTTGGTCCCTTTAGGCAACCAGCTAGATAGAACAAATTATTGGTCTATCTAGGCCACTAGCTAGAGACCCCATTTTTTTGGGGCATCTAGACCGCCAGCTAGATACCCCAAAAATGTGGGCTCTTTAGACCGCCAGCTAAATACCCCAAATTTTTGGGGCATTTAGGCCGCCAGCTAGATACCCCAAATTTTTGGGGTATCTAGCCTCTTCCTTAATATATATAGCTCAGTGCCAATTATATCTTCTAATTGGTGCTCTTTTGTCTTAGAGTTTGCGTATGTAGCTCTCAATGCGTAAGTCTCGTTGATTTCAATGCACGGGTTACACAATATGGCAGAAGGTGGATACGAGCCAAGTGCTAGACAATCTAATAGCAGCCGTCCAAAGTATAATCAAGTTTGCCGGTAATTTTTTTTTAGCACAGGAAGACAAATGAATAGATGCCCCGAGAATGTTGCGAACCTTCGCCGATGCCGACTTCATCGGACTTCGCCTTCGTAGATAAAACCTTTAACTTTAATTCTTTTACCTTTACTTTTACCCTTTTTTTCTTGTGTGACTTAGTGACTTAGTCTTAATAAAACTTAGTTATTAGTTAGGACTTAGGCCTAATAAAATGAATAATGTATATGAATGATAAATATGCAACAAAAATAGTTTAATAGTTACGAAAGGTAATAGTGTAGAATACGGGCCCCACACACAACTAGCACAACTATTGTTCTAAAGAAATTTTAATGAACATTTTTGCATGGAGCTAGACAAGGGCTAGGGATGCTAAAACCGGTTTTTCTTCTAAACCGGTTTTCGGTTCTATAAAACCGGTTTAAAACCGAATTTTGGTTCGCCCCCCTACCCCCGCACACAATGTCACAAGTGACAGGCCGGAAAAGCCAAATGTTCGTAGTTTTGTATGTTTATTTGAAAAATACTTCAAACTTAATTGGTATTTGCAGGGCATTCAAGGGGTTGTGTGAATGCAATATGATTTTGTACTTCAAACTTAATTGGTATTTGCAGGGCATTCAAGGGGTTGTGTGAATGCAATATGATTTTGTACACTTTACCATTCTTTAGAAATAAAAAAAAATCTGGGCTAATTGATTTGATTAAAAGATGAGCCTAAAAGTAAAAAGATTCATGTTAATTGTAACTGTAACTTAAAATTTGGTTTGAAGTGGTTTTTATCGCAAGCCATAGTTGGTATTTGGAAAAAAAGAAACACCATATATAAGACTAGCCTAAATAGTGTTAGTAGGGCATTTCAAGAAATTTTTTGTGCGAATCCGACATTTTTTATTTAAAATATTATTAATAGTGGAGAACACGGACCCCACGAGATATTTTCGTGTGTCATATATCAAATTAAAGGTCTACTTGCCCTGATTACAAAACAGTTGGTTTCATTTAACGATTGCATTTCTGTATTTTTTTATTTAATTTAGAAATTTTGTAAATTTTGTGTGTTTTGTGAAATTTTTTGTTGTAAATAAAACTTTGTTACGTCCCCTTGTGTTTTTGTTAATATCCCATGATGCTATACTTATCCCATGATGCTATGCTGTGCACGAGGTCCTAAAAAAAGTGAACCGCCATTTTGTGGCCAAAAAAATATTTTACGCTTTTTTTTTAAAATTCTTTTTTTGGCCATACCTTAGGTTTAGTAGGTTCAGTAGGAATTAGTAGGGGTCAGTAGGGGTCAGTAGGGGTCAGTAGGGGTTAGGGGTCAGGGTTAGGGTTAGGGGTCAGTAGGGGTCAGTAGTGGTTAGGGATCAGGGTTAGGGTTAGGGGTCTCTAGATATAGGGTTTAGGGATCAGTAGGGTCAGGGTTAGTTTCTAGGTTAAGGATGGATATGTAGTATTTTGAATTTTAAAAAAAAAATTATTTTGGCTTTTTTTTGGCCAACATGGCATATTGCACGTCACATCGCAAATGCGATATTGTATCCCATAATGCATCATCGAAGGCGACAAGAAATGGCGACATGTCTGTAATGATGTAGACGATTTTTTGTTTTATTTCCTATTAAAAAGGTATGAAAGTAATCTTTTAATGCTTTTTTAGGTTTTTAAATAAATTTTTATATCGGTTCTAAAGAAATTTTACTGAAAATTTAAACTGCTGGAGCTATTTTAGGTTCGATTAAAAGTGATAGTATTAAAACTCTAGTGACGTCACATTACTAAAAAAAAAAAAATGGCGGGTGTCGTTTTAATATTTCATATAAAATCTTCGTATTTTTTTCGTAAATTTTTTTTTTTCAAAAACTTTATTGTGAAAAGTATCTTCCGTTGTTCATTAGACACTAAGCAATAGCTCCAGGCAAAAATTTTCAGTAAAATTTCTTTAGAACACTTAGTTCTGCGTGGGGCCGCTGTTCTCCACTATTACCAAAATATTTCCATAAAAAAAGGTGTGCTACTTGAAGTAATAGTTACCTTCCAACCAACAAACCGGATTCCGGTTTTGAAAATCAAATCCGGTTTTCAATTTCAAAACCGGAATCCGGTATTCCGGTTTTGGTTTAACATCCCTTAGAAGCTAGACTATTCCTTAGTGATTAGGGCTATACTTTGGTTTAACTGCCTCACAGAGTTTTTCTAAGTGCCATATATCAATTTAAAGATCTTTTTGTCCTGAATACAACAATCTAGGTTTTATTGAGCGGTTCTATTTGTGTGATTTTTATTTAATGTTGAAAATGTGGTAATTTTGCATGTTTTATTAAAAATTGTTTCTTCCCTTGAGCTTTTTGTGTTAAATTTTGTTACGTCCCTTTGATTTGTTTATTTTTATTTATTTTTTCTTTTATCCCTATACTATAATATCAAACGCACACACTCCATGTACCACATGCTTCTCGGACCAGATTTTTCCCCACTATCGGTTAGTTTCTAAGCTTTCTAAGTATTTGTTAATGATTACTATCTGTTAGTTTCTAAGCTAAGTATTTGTTAATGATTACTATCGGTTAGTTTCTAAGCTTTCTAAGTATTTGTTAATGATTACTATCGGTTAGTTTCTAAGCTTTCTAAGTATTTGTTAATGAGTAGTATCGGCCAACCTGGCGATATCTTGGCACAGGAAGTAGTAATCTAGAAAAGCACATGTCACGCATGCGCAAGAAGAGACAGGTGGTCTCGACTAGGAAGAGAGAACAATAGGATTTTGTGTCTTTTTGTGTTATTTCATATGAAATACGGTAAGAATAATAATTTTTTTTATACATTTCGTGCTATTTCGCCCCTTTTCCCATTTCGGTATCGGTTCTAAGTAATTCCTACTGAAAATTTGAGTAGCGGAGCTATTGATAATTGTGTCTTAGGAAATCGCCAGACATCGTGTTTCATGGCTGTGTGACGTCACAAGCCTTTGGTAAACACAATGGAAATTAATTTTTTTTTCGATGCAAAATTTTTTTTTTCCATTTTCAATAGTCTGCCGCTCTTCCTAAGACACTTATCAATAGATCCACGCGAAAAAATATTCAGTTGGAATTTTTTAGAACCCTACTTTTCGTGAGGCAGCTGAACCAAAGTATTACCGTGATTAGTGTCTAATGAACAACGGAAGATACTTTTCACAATTAATGTTTTGAAAAAAAAAATTTACAAAAAAAAAACGAAGGGTAATAGACTAGGCCTACTTTGGTTAAGCTGCCTCACAAAAAGTAGGGTTCTAAAAAATTCCAAGTGAAAATTTTTCATAGAAAGAAAAATTCATTTCAATTGTGTTTACCAAAGGCTTGTGACGTCACACAGCCATGAAACACGATGTCTGCCGCGCTTAGTAAGACACAATTATCAATAGCTCCACTACTCAAATTTTCAGTGGGAATTTCTTAGAACCGATACCGAAAAGGGAAAAGGGGTGAAATAGCACAAAATGTATACAAAAATAAATTTTTCTGCCCTTATTTCATAAGAAATAAAAGCAAAAAACGTGCAACCACAGTTCGACTGCCGGTGGCGGCCATGACAGTACGTCACACTAACGGTCTTAGTCATGTGATGTCTGGAAATAGGACGGGAATGGAGGAATTTGAACGATGTTTGTTTCGCACCCATTCTAACCGACAATATCGTGAAACACGAACAACAACATCACCAACAACAAAAACAAACTACCCGCGTTCTTCTTCATTCTGTCCCATCTCAACCTCTGGATGGCTTTCGTCTTCATTCTGTCCACTCTTAACCTCGGGATCACCTATTTCCTCATTCTCTTCACTGTCAACCTCTGGATAAGGGACCCATCATAGAGATGAGCTATACAACTAAAAATGGAGTGGATTTTAGTGCCTTTATCGGAGTGGGACCTTTTAAACAAAAATTCTGCTAAATGGCCATGGAGGTGATGTTTTTGATTGCCATAAGAAGGCAAGGACGACCTGACATCCCTCCATAGCCGTTCAATAGTTTGGGTATGGGCATGGGTGAGGGGGTCTACAAAATTATAGGTATGGTTTACAGTGAGGTGAGTATATCCTTCCGTTCCAAGACAATCATACGCCTTCCAACAGTCGCTCATCACAGTCGTTCCGGGGAGAATGTTTTCTTTAATAACTGTAAGAAGGGTTTGGGAGTCCCTTGTGGCGACAGGGACTAAAAAACAATTTTTACTCCCCCTCTCAATCCCCCCAAAAAGCCAGGTACCCTCTATCCTCCTCCCCGTATTATATTTACTCCTACCAATTTTGCATTCGTCTATCTCTACAATTTTGCCGGGCCCCCTCAAAATGATATCTTGTTTCTCTACCATCGCAAGAACACAAACCTCCCGTAAAAAAGACAACCAGTCAATGACAGTTGAACTACTCATTTCATATTCTAAACAATATACTTCTAAAGTGGGATGCATAATAGTCCACTTCGCCACAAGGTCACAATATTTTTGGCCGGAAAGGTTGGATTTATGGAACCAGGTGAACTGGTTTTGGGACACACTAAAATCGCACTGCACAGACACACGTTTCTTTTTATTCTTGATCACAAAGGACCGTTTACGACAGCGAAACAGACCATCGTTCAAAGTCATGGGGGAGCTACATTTTTCACAAACTTTACTTTTAGGAATCAGTCTATGGCTGTATAAAAAGTTAAGGAAGCGGTCCTCGTCCTTAAACATGTCTCTAAAGTTACCTTAATTCCACCGGCAGTCAGAACACACGTGAATAGAATTAACACCAACAACACTATCAGATGATGAACACACACAAGCTTTCGCCTCCATATTTAGAGAAAAAGTGACCAGTACAGAGCGTGTCTTACCTTGACCAATGTTAGAGCTCGGGCGGCCTTGTATCGCACGGGCAGCGTGTATCGCACGGACTGTCCGTGCGATATGGCATTGTGGGATCAAAGAGATACAATTTTTCAAGTAATAAATAAACACAAGGGGAGGTAACAAAGTTTTTACCTACAAAACATAATTTCCGAAGGAGGTAACTCATCTTAAATTTAAAACATACAATTTCCAAAGGAGGTAACTCATGTTAAATTTACAACACACAATTTCAAAGGGAGGTAATATTTTTAAAGTATGGGACTTTCCGTGAGGCAGTTAAACCAAAGTTTAGCCAAACGAAGATTTTCTATGAAATATTAAAACGACATCTGCCATTTTGTTTTTTTAGTAATGTGACGTCACTAACGTTTTAATACTATCACTCTTAATCGAACCTAAAATAGCTCTAGCAGTTTAAATTTTCAGTAAAATTTCTTTAGAACCGATATAAAAATTTATTTAAAAACCTAAAAAAGCATTAAAAGATCACTTTCATACCTTTTTAATAGGAAATAAAAACAAAAAATCATCTACATCATTAGAGACATGTCGCTATGCCTTGTCGCTTTCGATGATGCATTATGGGATACAATATCGCATTTGCGATGTGACGTGCAATATGCCATGTTGGCCAAAAAAAAGGCCAAAATAAAAAAATTTCAAAAATAAAAATACTACAAATCCATCTTTTGCCTAGAAACTAAGCCTGACCCAACTGATACCTAAACCCTAACCTTAGAGACCCCTAACCCTGATTCCTAACCCCTACTGACCTCCTACTGACCCCTAACCCCGATCCCTAACCCCTACTGACCCCTACTAATTCCTACTGAACCTACTAAACCTAAGGTATAGCCAAACAAAGAATTAAAAAAAAAAGCGTAAAATATTATTTTGGCCACAAAATGGAGGTTTGCTTTTTTTAGGACCCTGTGCACAGCATAGCATCATGGGATAAGTATAGCATCATGGGATATTAACAAAAACACAAGGGGACGTAACAAAGTTTTATTTACAACACAAAATTTCACAAAACACACAAAATTACCAAAATTTCAAAACTAAATAAAAAAATACAGAAATACAATCGTCAATCTTTAAATGAAACCAACTGTTTTGTAATCAGGGCAAGTAGACCTTGAATTTGATATATGACACACTAAAATATCTCGTGGGGCCCAAATTCAACACAATTTCCGATACAATCAAAATAACTTTAATATAAAAGTTTAAAAAAAGCACACATTATTATTGCGAAGTGGCTATTCGGACCCGATAGACTTAGTAATTAATAGTTAGTATCGGTTTGTTTATATAGGTTAGGGATGGCTTGGTAGTATTTTTGTTAATAGTTAGTATCGGTTAGGTTATAAAGGATAGCCTGGATAGGGGTAGATTTGGTGTTTTCTGTGCGATTTCTTATTTAATATGTTAAGATAAATATATTTTTATTTTGTGCTTTCCCATCTTTTTAAAAATTTTTATGAGTTCTAATGAATTCTGACTGAAGCTGGGTCCGAATAGCCATTTCATGCTAAAGGGACCTGGGTCTGAATAGCCACAGCCTTATTATTGATGTAGCAGACACTTCTGTATAACATAACACAAAGCAATATAAAAGTCATCATTTGCATGGGCCTAAACAATTTTTTTTTATTTCAACAACAAAGGAATAAGGTAAGGCCCAGCATTTGGTGATCATTTTATGAACCTAGTTTCTATGCCTATGCACAAGATATTGTCTGGCAAACGAGTAGGCTAATGTGGCTGTCGTAAAAAAGCCATGTTACGTGTCTCTACCCGCTATTGATAGGAAAGATGTAGTTGAAATAGTGTGGGCATTGTGTTCATTTGAAAAAGATTGATCAGAAACAAAAATAAGCTTAATAAAATCCTGCATTTAATAAAACTATCTTTATATAACTGAAATTGAAATGGACAATTAAGTAAAGTACCCTTTGGACCAAACTGATCATATGGCTGGTGAAACAGCATTCACCAGTTTCTGTGGCCACGGCATACAGGGGGATGTGTGGCCAGCACAATGCCCAGCCGCCTTCACTTTACCCCAACTAGTCTCGGGTAGCCATCAGGGCTGGGTAGACTCAGGAGCACCCTCAGGGTAACATGTTCTTTTTTTAAACGTTCGATCGATATCGGAAAAGTATTTTCTAAATTACTATTTAGCCTACACATTTATTTTCCGATTTCCGACTGTTTGTGTACTATCTTCGGCAACAAAATACTATTATTTATAGTTTTAAACTAAATTTCCGCAAACTATTGTGGTTTAAACGTAAAAAAATCCAGCATGGCTGCGACTTCAGTAGTTCTAGACTGTAAGACGCCCGAGTGCGAAATCACGTTTTATTGTAAAAATAATACTAAAACTTAAAACACAACACAAACACTGATATTTTTACGTTTTGTGAGTTTGTTTGTCATACAAGTAGGTACCACAAACTGACTTAAAAAATCATTTTTGTCGCGCTAAAGCTAAAAATAGTCACTTTTCATCTTATGTTTTCTATAATAAAAACTGTACATATGCTTTAAAAAATGGTACCATTAAAAAGTATATTTCAAGACCTTTAACTATATGTTATTTATTTTGTGTTTATATTTTAATTAAATATTACATTTGTGGGATGACAACCATCACTACAATGATTTTCAGCAAGGGCCGGGTGATCATTTTTGACTCCCTCGCTATTCTGAATTATTTTAACAGATAACTTTTCATTACTGCTGGGACTAATATTTGTAAAAAAGGAAAGAACATTGAACAGATGGTGAAAATGATTTATTTACTGCCTGATTTCTTTATTACTTTCTTAGATATTTTCTGCATGGAGCTTGTAATAAAGGAGGGGACTGTACATTTTTACATGACAAATCAAGAGCAGTTCCCATGGATACAGTTTGTCGGTACTATCTATTTGGACGCTGTTCTTATGGTGATAAATGCAGGTACAATTTTAACTCTCAAACAAAACCATTTATTGATCATCTTGTTGATATCTCTTGAATTTGTGACACTTAAAGAAGTTGAGATGTCCAGCAAATTGATTTTTAATATATAGGCCTATTTTTATATACAAATAAAAAATATAACTATAAAAAGGAGGGTAAAAGCTAAATTATTAACTGTTCAATATACAAAACGTGCATTTGTTAGATACTGAGTTTAACGTTTATTCTTTTTTATTGTTTTTATCTATCTGCTATTTAAAATTATAATGTCAACGTATCAAATATTCTTGTTCTAACACTTGGCTTGTAACATCCAGTTAGTTGCATGAGGCTTTTGTTTTTTGTCAAGAAGCTTCATTAGGCAAAAATCATACACATTGTTTTATAATGACATCAGTTAATATATTTCCCTTTATTTAAAATAATAAATTCTTTGACAGGTATGACCATATTAAGAAAGATAAGCATACAGACAGTCCCTCCTCTACAAGATTGTCTTCACAATATCCAGATAACGGAAGGTTGCAGATAGCCTCAAAGCAAGCTCCATCTAAGATGGTCACACTCAAAAAAGGCGGCTATGGTAAAAAAAGCCCAAATTCATCTAAAAAGGATTCTAATAAGTGGGCTATGGCAAAAGATTTTGTACCTGGGCAGAAATATTATGGGGCAGGTATAATAGACTTTTCTCTATATATAATTCATTATAGATTTGTTTAACTAGAGTGTGAGCTGTAGTAAACTTTATTTTTATTATATTATATAAGCATCACATATTGTCAATATCTATACATAACATGCTTTATTTTCTAGTTCTGTAAATAAAACAAATATGTGACCCGTTCCCACATTTTGAGCTATATACCTTATATAGTCGCGTATAAGTCGCACCGGTGTATAAGTCGCACCCCTAGTTTAAGATTTTTTTCTTATATGTTGTCATTGACCCCCGCATAAGTCGCACCCTGACTTCCCAGGTTACACTGCATTTTAATATCTAAAAGATGCCATACCTTTTAAACATAAAAGTTACTAAATATTCACCCTAATTTGGAAACTTTCCTTAAAAAATGGTTTTAATCGTGCAAAAGGCAAACATAATCAAATAAAGGCAGGGCTTCATTTAATTTAAACCACTAATCAATAGGCCTCCAGACATTAGTGAGATGGGAAAGTAAGGTATCTGTTTCTTCATCTAAGTCCCTTTCCCTACTTAATTTCCTATCCCCATAGTAACTCTACACACAAAAAGTCTTTGAAGTACGTCATTAGACTCAATGTCGCCTAGACTGGAGACTGGGATGCGCCTGCATTTACGACGCGCTATACATGTGTCCTAATTACCATTAACATTTTTTGAAATGATTTCAAGTGCGTCTGCGCGACCGACAAATAATAGGCTGTGTTTTTTTTCAACTCTTACATGCAATTAATGAAAAACAAAACACACTTGACATTTAACGCGTCCATCTGCCGATGGTAGTTGCCTAGATATGGCGCGTTTTTATCGGAATGCTCAACACTGCCTTATTAGTAGGCTATAGCCTATAAGCCTAGACCTTAAGTAGGCCTACTAAATAAAACGCATCTTAAGCTTATTAAGCTTAAGCCCACCTACATTATAGGCCTAGACAGGTTTTCACACATTTACGATTATTTCCATACTGTAATTTGCTTTCAATAAGCCCACCCAAAAATGACGGCTATAATCTTACGCTACGTTTCGGCAATACAAAATCGGTCCAAAAGTTCAAAAGAAAAGCTGGGGAGATCGGGTGTCTGTAAAACCTAAAATATTTGTCATCTCAATTTCAGTTATATAAAGATAGTAATATGTACACCTACGAAAGTTTTCTAAATGTGAAATGTAGGCCTACGCATATCCTAGTAATTCTACATTACTACAGTCAACTATACGGGTTATGTAGCAAACTGTATGACAGAGTAGTGATTTTTGCAAATTTTTCAAAAACAGTGTTGGGTGTATAAGTCGCACCCCTACTTTTTGTCGAAATTTTCGGTAAAAAAAGTGCGACTTATGCGCGAGTATATACGGTATATATCGTTTAAAAGGGCATTGAATAAGCTTTATTTTAATACCAAATTTATTATTATACGTCAATATTTCATTTTTCTATGACACTTACTATAACTTAGAACTAGTCAGACAAAAAACTAGAGTTTTGAGAAAATGTGTTTTAAAGTTTATGTGTTTGAAAATGTCTAAACTCTGTAGCAACCAGAGTTGTATTATCTATATTTACATACCAATTGAAAGGGCATTCAAAAATTATCCTTTTAGTGGTATATACAATATTATTTTATAATAAAACTGAACAAAAAATAAAAAATATTCACATCTTGCAAGAATTTAGTAGTGAAGCCTTGCACCTCTCCATTTTGTGAAATTTGCATAATCTCAAAAACGGGAAGCCTCTCCTTGTATTCCACTAGCCAAACAACAAATTTGTATTGGAAAAATATGGTATCGTAACCAATGATCAATTTATAAACGAATTTTCATTGGATAGAAAGAAAGGAATTGTTTATCCCAAACTTCAGGCTTAAATATTTTCTGATTGGTTTCTATAAATAAAAAGTGATGACAAGGAAATTCCTGAGAGTCTTCCCTTTTCATGATATATAATGTTATGGTGTACTGTCAAGGTTTTAATACAAAACAATAGGTTAAATAAAGTTGAATTTTAGTGAACTTATGCTAAATTCTAAATCAAACGTTGATCAAAATAATTAATTAAAGTATTTTTAAGTAGAAAAAAATATAAAAAACATATAAATTATGATTTAGAAATGGATAACCTAGTATTTACAAAGATAAAAAAAATTCACTGGAAAGACCCCCACAACACAAAAACTCATGTAGCACAAATTACTATTTGCAACTTATGTCTCATTTCGTCAGAATGGGTCACATATATCTAGAAAGAATCCATCTCTTATGGCATTAGAAAAGTTTTGACTCAGTGCATAAAGTACTAACATTTTTTTTTTATAATTCTAAAACATCAGTGAGAACAGGATGATTACATATAACATGTTCATTTAGCCAAATTTTAAAAAATGTTTTTAAAGGTAAAAATTAAAATTATTGGTACTAAGAAGTTATAATTGTAATTTTAAAACATTACACTAAATCTTTTTTTTTCCAAAAGAATAAATAGTCTTGTATTTTTTTATCTGACATTGTGTACATTCTCATTGAAACCTTTTATATTTGCTTTCAGTTAGCTATGCGGATGCTGTACAGCCTACACTGGCCACATCCAGTACATCTTTGGAAAAAGATGTATATTCTAATGAAGAAGGTCTCTGCCCATATTATGCCATTGGTGAATGTCCATATGAAGAGAACTGTGTCTATCTCCATGGTGAAATTTGTGACCTATGTGGATTGCCCAGGCTGCATCCTACAGATATGGATCAGAGGGAAGAACATGTAAAAGTAAGTGTGGGTAGACTCAATGTAGAATTCACAGGGTCACTGATTTTTTTTGTTAATCTGTGGAGTGGATGATGGATTCCTCTCCAAGGCCCAATTTTGCCAGCATGCTGACACAACCTAAGTTTATCTTTGACACTCATACTCATACACTGTTGCCTATCACTACATTTGCTTTCCATAGAATTTCCTATATGCTGGATTGTGGCCTGAAAACTAAAATTACTGGGTCCCATAAAGAAGAAAAAAGGTCAAATTGTAGGTTAGATTAACACGATACCCAATAGATAGACTAATAACAGTATATTTCACCAAAATCAAACAGTTTGTGAAACACAAGAGATAGACCAATAGTTTATTAGATCCATAGTGGACAGTTTGTGATACTAAAATTTGAACCCCACTTTAATTAAAGCTCTTGAGATATATGCATGGGTGCAAGAGTGCCGGCATGCCGGCCAATTTCAATTTTGAAAACTTGCCCGCCGGCCAATCGCCGTCAAGCTAAATTCGTAATTTTGAGTTGCACCGAAATTGGACTTTTTTGGCCGTAACAAACTATAAATGATCGATTTTTTTTCTTTCATGAAAACTTAAAAGGCGAAATAAAAAGAACAACGGCAAATACCAAAGTTTCCGCGCATGCGTGATTGCGTGATTTTATATTTATTTTTAGGTCAGGGTTTCCCTAGTTTTTGCTTTCGTGGCCCGGTAATTTTGATAGGCCTACCCGTGCCTCCAGAGTTTGAAAAACTTTTTTATCGCAATCCCGTAATGTAGCTTTTTTGGGCCCGGACGCAAATTTGTATTTAGGTCAATCTATACGTCGCGGGTTTTTTTGCGGCCGCAGCTTTCTTTTAAAGTCTCGACGTTTTAATTTTCCAATGACAATGGGAATGGAGAGATTAGAACTCATTAGGCCTACAATAAAAATTTTGTTTATCAGCCTACTAAAACAAAAGCAACTAATCTATTTATAAATAGACTATCTCGGCGCAACGTCAGGGTTTCAATTATGGCTATCAATGATGTAAAATCTTCACTATAAACTTGTTTTTGTAGAACACTGAGTTTGCCCTAGGCGCTACATTGTTAGTAATATAGTAACTTGTTACACGGCGCGGCGACCTTGACCTCTTTCGCAAATGTCTGAATTCGGCAATCGTGGTCTATGCGATCTTGTTGTTTTTTTCCAGACAATATCGGAAATGTAAGAATATATTTAAAAAAAAAACAAGAAGAAAAGTTGAAAACAGCCAAACGACTAATGTAAATTCAAATCACTGAACTATATAGGCCTATATACTAGCCTATATATTAAAATATCTAAGACCTGAAGTTTTTATTGTTCTGTTACTGTTAGTCCGTTATAAATAGCAATATTAAATGATTGGAAGTTAAGGCATATAACAGAGATTTATATAACAAGTTAACTTTCATTAATTAAGGTATCTCAGACCTGAGAGTTAAGATAAACAATTTAATGAGATTTTTTGGTCATTGGTCTAAGCATAGAATTAAAACACTGACTAAAATTAAAGAGTGAAAAAAAAAAGAAAAACATCTGCACAATTATAATATACTAGTGGTTATGCCCGTCAAAATGACGGAGAAACGAACGACTACAATATTACAATATTAGTTAAGTTAAGTTAATATTAATGTTAAGAGAGAAAGAAAAGAGACTATTAAAATGAACGTTTCTTTTCGGTATTTAGTTTTTGTTCTTTTTAATTGTTTCTGACCCTGGCATATGCATAATAATTGTTACTGTCAAGCGTCTGATATTATAACGTAGCAAACAGTTGTGTTGACTTGACTTGTTATTAAAAATAGCCTATTAAATTAACAATAATATACTATCTAAAAGAAAAAAAACCACAATACCAAACAATAAAAGGTAAATAATAAAAAAAGCGTAGAAAATAATATTTCAATACAATACAAACTAAAGTGATAACGATTTTTTCGGTACCGTATATACTCGCGTATAAGTCGCACCGGTGTATAAGTCGCACCCCTAGTTTAATTTTTTTTTTCTTATATGTTGTCATTGACCCGCGCATAAGTCGCACCCCGACTTCCCGGGTTATACTGCCTTTTAATATCTCAAAAAATGCATAACTTTTAAACATAAAAGTTACTAAATATTCACCTTAAATGGTTTTAATCGTGCACAAGGCAAACATAATCGAATAAAGGCAGGGCTTCATTTATTTTAAACAACCGATAAATAGGCCTACAGACATTAGTGAGATGGGAAAGTAAGGTATGGGTTTCTTCATCTAAGTCTTTCCCTACACAAGTTCCTATCAAACACATAAAAAAGTCTTTGAAGTACGTCATTAGACTCAATGTCGCCTAGACTGCAGACTGGGAGGCGCCTGCATTTATGACGCGCTATACATGTGTCCTAATTACCATTAACATTGTTTGTAATGATTTCAAGTGCGTCTGCGCGATCGACAAATAATGAGCAGGAATTTTTTTTTTTAACTCTTACATGCAACTAATGAAAAATAAAACACACTATTGACATTTCGCGCGTCCATCTGCCGATCGTACTTTTGGAAACATCGCCTAGACCTGGGGCGGTCTTATCGGAATGCTCAACACTGCCTTATTAGTAGGCTATAGCCTATAAGCCTAGACCTTACATACTAAATAAAACGCATCTTACGCTTATTGGCCTACCTACATAGACATGCTTTCATTTCATACATTTACGATTCTTTCCAGACTGTAATTTGCGTTCAATAAGCCTACCAAAAAAATGCCGCCTTTAGACGCCTTTAAACTTACGCTACGTTTCGGCAATATACAATCGGCCCATAAGTTCAAAAGAAAAGAGGGTGGGTGACAGGAAAAACTAAAATATTTGTCCATTTCAATTTCAGTTACATATAGATAGTAATATTTACACAGACGAAAGTTTTCTAAATGTAAAATGTCGGCCTAGGCATATCCTAGTAATTCTACATCACTACAATCAACTATACGGGTTATGTAAGAAACTTTATGACAGAGTACTGATGTTTTTCGAACTTTTTAAAAACAGTGTCGGGTGTATAAGTCGCACCCCTACTTTTTGTCAAAATTTTCGGTAAAAAAAGTGCGACTTATACGCGAGTATATACGGTATTTAATTTTTGTTCTTGCTTATTGTATTAATAAAACAGTGTTGAGAATGTTTCTTTCGGTATTTAGTTTTTGTTATTTATTTTTTTTGTTTCTGGTCGACCTGAACCTGACATATGCATAAGAATTGTGGCCTCAAGGACTGGCGTAGTGTGTAAACCACCGATACATTCCCATTAAGAATACTCTGGCGGGCGAACGCATGGGGCACAGGGGGAGGAAGCAATGGACGCTGCAATCCCGTCTCGAGAACCACCCGGTGCCTGGATGCATGTACCTATAGTATAGGATTTGTGCTACCGGGTGACAGTGCAGGTATACGGGCGAGCCACTACGATAATGATCCTTAGGGGAACCGCAGTGAACGATCGCTGGGCTGCGGAAACCTTCCCCGTTACACGGCACGCCACGCCTTGGGCGTGTCGTTGGGTGGCTGGAGCCTGGACAGAGATTGCTCAATCCTAAGCGTTACGCCCTGGACACAAGAGCCGAAAGGCTAGTCCGGGTTTTTTACAGAGACTTTTAAATTCGATATTAAAATGTAGCGAACAGTTGTGTTGACTTGACTTGTTATTAATTATATTAAATTAAAAATAATATACAATCTGAAAGAAAAAAAACATAAATACAAAACAATAAAAAAGGTAAAAAATATTTTAAAAAATAGAAAATAATATTTCAATGAAATAAAAACTAAAGTGAGAAAGATTTTTTCGATATTTAATTTTTGTTCTTGCTTATTGTATCAATAAAACAGTATTGATAATGTTTCTTTCGGTATTTAGTTTTTATTTTATATTGTTGCTGTCAATCTTATGGTACCCGGTATTTGAAAGTAATCATTTATAAGCCTAACTTGTTTTTTTATAATTCGTATCATTTAATTTATAGGGTGTATAAAGTCGCCTTTTAAAGGATATTCTCCAATAACAACGTAAATCCATTAAATAATTAAAACATTTGGTTACTTTTACTTAAAAGGATAATGCAAACATCAATAATGAAAAAATAATTTCATAGACATTACGTCATACGCTAGTATTTTGTTTAAAGTAAACCATTGAAACTCTCTAAGCCAAATTGCAGTGCGTAGCTTTTAAAAAAGGTCTCGCCACATTAGAAAAACAACAGTAGAATTGGGAAAACCCGGATAGACCCTCACGTTCAATATAGTGAATGTCGCGTTCAATATAGTAAATGAACGGAAATGGCCATTTGCTATGTACCGTTATATTTATTTGCATAGATGGATATGACATTTTGGATTTTTTAAATCAACACATTTATGATTATAAGTGATAAAATAAAATTATCTTTTGGAGGACGTTTCCAATTTATACATTTAATTTTTGGCCCGAATAGTCAAACGGCTTAGGAGCCTATAGCGAACAAACATATATATAAATATATATATATATAAACAAACATATAAACAAACTCACGGTAATTATATATGTTGATTACATTAAAAATAGTAGGTATAATTTGAATAGGCTTAATCTCATCATTAGTTTTAAATCAGTTACAAATAATATCTTTATTATAAGCTTATATATCTATATATATATATCGGTATATATATATATATATGAATGCGAATACGAACGCTAAGTATATGATTTTAGGCCGAAACTTTGCAGGCTTTTTGGCATTGTCAACTCTTGCTTGCAGGCCAAATGGAGTTCCAGCACTTGCACCCATGGATATATGTCACTACTATGGGTATTATAATATATGCAAACTGTGTGGAAATTTGTATTTTATAGGCTAGCATAGGTGAGATAAAGGTTGACAAAAAAAAAACAAGTCTCAAGACATCATTGCCAGTAAAACAAAACAAAAATGTATCATTAAGTTCAGATGCTGCCTTGTAAAAGGTCTGCACACTTTAGCTTCTTGCAGGGCAGCCTGTGAAAAATCAGCTACTAGGAACACAAACCTTGATTTACTGCAACTCAATATATTAGGATTACAAAACCAAACAATTGGAACTGGAATACATACTCAACAAACATTGTGCAATATTGCACTACTCCTAGAAACACTACTACCAAACAGAAAAGTATATATGTTACAGAATACACTCAATACAAATGCAACTGAGCAAAATGATTTTGACATCCATGACATAATTCATTTGAGAGGAGGAACACTAAGAGAAATGTCCTTAGAACTGCAAACATTTACCGTATATACTCGCGTATAAGTCGCACCCCTAGTTTTTTTCTTATATGTTGTCATTGACCCGCGCACAAATCGCACCCCGACTTCCAGGGATTACACTGCCTTTTAACTTCTCAAACATAAAAGTTACTAAATATTCACCCTAATTTGGAGACTTTCCTTAAAAAAATGGTTTTAATCTTGCATAAGGCAAACATAATCAAATAAAAACAGGGCTTCATTTATTTTAAACAACCAATCAATAGGCCCACAGAATTAGTGCAATGGGAAAGTAAGGTATCTGTTTCTTCATCTTATTCCATTTCCCTACTCAAGTTCCTATCCCAATAGTAATAATTATAGTGGGTCGACACGCACAAAAAGTCTTTGAAGTGCGTCATTAGACAGAATGTTGCCTAGATTGGGAACTGAGCGGCGCCGATATTGATGGCACGCTGTACAAGTGCCCTAATCAGACCTGCCGAGAAGCACACATTTTTCGTATTTAGTACAAAAAAACTAGGCCCGACTACAAAATTATGAAATGGGCCAAAAAATACGAATTTCCATCAATTTTCGAAGAAAATAAAAAAAAGTTCCTTTTTCCTCCAATATTAATTTTTTTCCTACATTAAAATGTGAAAGAGACGCGTGGCGTTACTCATGACAGTTTAAAACTAAAAACTGGTTATTTCTGGTAGGAAGTAGCATTTAAAATCTTAAATCCTTCCATGCTATTGAACATTGTTACTTAGGCATATATTTTACTATAGCTGAACCATTGGCAAAAAAAATCCAAACTGGCTGTGACAAAAAAAGATGTCAACAGTTTAAGATTGAATATTCTCAAGAATGGTTAAAAGCAGCATCTGTAAACTGTCAATTTACAATAGTATTTAAAATAAAGATTCTTTAAAAAGGCAAAGGATGTACGTGTAGCAAACATACAGCGATGTAACCTGGTGAGTAAAAAAAATGCTTGCAAATACTAATTGAGGTGGCTCAATACAAATTTTGAAGTTTTCAACTCTGCCTAATTACCATTAACATTGTTTGTAATGATTTCAAGCGCAACTGCCCGACCGACAATAAGCTGTGTTTTTTTCAACTCTTACATGCTAATGAAAAATAAAACACACTGTTGACATTTCACGCATTATTTCTAGATCTATAAAAAATTTTGTTTAAAGTGTTGAGTACAGAATTTTTCAGAGATTGTAGTTTTGGAAACATTGCTTAGACATGGCACGGTTTTCTCTGAATGCTAAACACTGCCTTATTAATTATTAGTAGGCTATATAGCCTATAGGCCGAGGCCATATAGGTTTTAAATAAAACTCATTTTAAGCTACTAGTCTACAAGCGAATAGGACTAGCCAGGCTTTTACACATTAACGATTCTTTCCGTACAATAATTTGCTTTCAAAAAGACTACAAAAAATGCCGCCTTAAACTTAGGCCATGTTTCGGCAATATAAAATCTGTCCAAAAGTTCAAAAGAAAACAAACTTTTTCTAATTGTAAAATGTAGGCCTACGCATATTCTTATAATTCTACATCAACTATAGGGGTTGTGTAGGAAACTTTATGACAGAGTAGTGATGTTTTTAGAACTTTTCAAAAACAGTGTCGGGTGTATAAGTCGCAGCAGCCATACTTTTTGTTGAAATTTTTGGTTAAAAAAAGTGTGACGTCTACGCAAGTATATAAGGTACATACAGCATCTATACCATTCAAGAACAATTTTAGCAGAATACACCTCAGTTCTCATACACCAACATTAGACCATTAAAACTACCAAAACCAAGGAAAAGAACTAGTGGTAAATGTCAACTCAAAAACTAGTGCAAGACAAGACCACAACAACAACATTTTTGTAAATGTGTTTAAAACAAGCAGACCAGATATGGGTCTAATATCAGCAGACATCACAGACACACAGAGCTTGATGATGTGGGCAGCGACCATTGACACATCCTAATCTAAATCAACATAGGAAAATCAAGTAAATGCAAGAAATGCAGAAAATCCTTTAGGAACTACAAGAAAGCTAATTGGAACACATAACACACAACTGTTAAGCATTCCAGAACAGACCTTAATCACAGCTTACACACACATTGTTAATGTTAACATAATTCCTAACCCGATAGAATAATAGCTAAAATATATCAATACTACTTGGACAACAGGATCATTACCAGTAAACAAAGCCTATTTGTTAATTTGCTTAGCTTGCACATTATAAAACCTTTAAAAATATTTTAATTAATTTTCTATGTATTTATTTTAATAATAATGTATGCCCAGTTTAAAACTTCTGATAACTTTGGCTACCTTGCAATCCTGGCTAGGCCACTGCTGGACCTAGTGTTTTCTTTATACTAGTCAATGCAAATGTTTTCTCTCTAGGCTGCTTGTTAATGTAAATTATTTCCTAATACCAGTGGATGGATGTTTTCTATGTACTAGTCAATGTAAAGGTTTTTTCTAATAATGTTAATGTGTTTGTTTACTCTTCTGGAAGTATTTAATTGTTTTCTCTAGTTTTCTCAATGTGTTATTGTTCTCTCTCTATATTAATAAAGTGGGTAAATTCAATGATTGTCAAAGAAACACTCTATCCCATCCTTTTTTTAAACACTCCCTAAATGTTTGTTTTTCTCCTGGACAACTCCCGGAATTTTTTACTCAGGTGTAGGAACCATTTCTCATGCTAAAAATATATATTATAAAAATCATCATTGCAAATTAAACAAAAGAAAACATTTTTATTTAAAGTAACATTTTATCATTTCTTTTTATGCAATACTACCAATAATTGTATGGTCTTTCCAGGAATGTATTGCTGAGCATGAGAAACAAATGGAGTTGGCATTCGCTATTCAGCAGAGCAAAGATAAAGAGTGTGGCATTTGTCTGGAAAATGTGATGGAAAAGGAAGGGCAAGACTCCAACAAAAAATTTGGGATTCTGGAAAATTGTAACCACTGTTTTTGTCTGAGCTGTATACGACAGTGGCGCAATAATAGAAACTCCCTGATTGAGACACATAGGTGAGGATATGTTTTTTGCAACTGTCATGTATTGTTAACGTTGAACAGGAAAGAAAAACACTACCCGCTCTGTTGTGTACGATCGTCTAACTGGCGCTGTAATACTTTTGTCGTCCCGCGTGATCAGCTGGTCACGCAGTCCGAGCTATACAAAACAACACACACAAGCCATGATGTAACAAACACAAACCGATGCACTACATCACCCCTTTTCTCGACTTGTTACGTAACAGAGACAAAGAAAAAAATACCTAAAATACACGCACATAAAATGATTAATGAAAATGTAACTTAGTTCATAATGAATTCATCGAATCTCTGGGGCAGACGAATCTCTCGGCCAGACCTTCTAGGTGGTGCGGAAGGTGTTGATAGGTCAGGAATTGCTGTTTCCTGTGGCGCATCTCCAGTGGGGATCTCATTTGGCATTGTCACGATCGGCTCCATATCAAGTTCGGGCGTTCAACCTCTACTGCAACTGATATTATGGAGAAAACGCAGAAACCTTGTAAAAAAACTGCTATTTCTTGTACTGTCTGTCGGTCCCCTCTTTGGGCAATTATCATGGAGCCTTTCTTTTAAATGACAACCAAGGGATTATCCTGGAATGTGAAGTCTTTTTCCTGTCTGTATTTTTAACCAACACGGCGTTGCCAACTATTAGTTTTGAGGGCCGTGCCAGTGCTTTTGCGACGGTATACACCTTCATTTTGTTTTTTTGTGACGCATCGCGTCTCATGGTATTAGCAGTATCTTGGCAAGGGTGACGCCAGTGTGGTGTTGTTTTAAAGTCCAATAGAAAATGGAACATCGTTTGTTTGAAATTGGGTGTTGTAGCATCTGAGATTATTTTCTTAATGGTCCGCACGAATCGTTGTGTTTCAGTGTTGGCGCGTGGCCAGAGGGGAGTAATTTTGTGGTCATGAATCCCTCTATTGTAGCAACAATCTGAAAAGTCCTTGCTTTTGAATAGTGGACCGTTGTCTGTTTTAATAAAGTTAGGGTAGCCAAATTCTGAGAATATTTTGTCAACCCGGGGAATGACGCCTTGGGCTGAGGTCGAGGCTAATACATCAACCACTGGGTATTTTGAGTATTTATCCATGATTTATCCATGATCACTAGAATTTATTGCACACTAGCCGGTATGTGCCCGGTCCTCCGAACCGGCTAAAAGTTATGTTTACATACTCATACACTCTAACTCCTCAAGCAGTTATAATGAGATTGCCCGCAACAACTACACATTTTATATTTCGTATACGACACGAATTTAAACGTGATGGAATTTTTTATTTGCCCGCTACAACATAAATTACCCATTAAAATCATTACCCATTACCCATTCTAACAATTTAAAAGTTGCCCGCTATAAATTACGACGCAAATTAAAACGTGAATATATTTTGTTCCATTCATTCATAAAGAACATTAGCAAATATTGAAGGAAAGTTAATTTAAAATGAATACGCAAAGTTTGATGACGTCATACAAAAATAATCTCTGCGCGTTCTTTTTTCTTATTTATTTTTAGCGCGATCGATTGAAAAACTATAAAAAGTTGGAACGGCAATTTAAACATGAAACCAAAATGTGTCGTTTTATTTGCGTTTTTTTTACCCAACTGACCACTGCGGTCATTTAAATTTTTTTAAAACCTTGACAGTGTCCACCGCTGTAACCCAAAGAATATTTGTAGCAAATTTCAAGTTTTTCTGTCCAGTATTTAAAAAAGATTGTGCGGTATGTACATACATACACCTTTTGAGATTTATATATGTATATGATTTGGCAAGTGTCCCAAATCTGCAGATAATTCCCTCCACAGGCCAGCAGGTAAAGGTGACATTGTAAGAGGTTCTCTATTGTTAGTGGTAGTTGCTCTTGACACAGCAAGCAGTTTTTTATGCAAGACTCCACCTACTTTTGTACTCCTCTGATCCAGACTTTCTCTTTTAGTAGGCTTATAGTTTTCACAATGCCTTGGTGACCACTGTGCGCAATTGTTATTGCTTTTTCATATAGGGCTTTGGGGAGAACGATTTGACGTCCTTTCATAATGATGTTTAAACTCTTGTTAAGTGATAGCTCAGAACTGCAGTGATAAACAGTTAAACAGTTTTTTGTCCACCTGCGCATCATCATCATACCAAAGGTTGGTTTGTATTGATTTGATTACAGCTCGAAGGGTAGCATCATTTATTGTTTCTGATGCAACTTCCTCCACTGACATGGCCCGTGGCGTTGCCATAGCAACTAGATAGTTAATATATTCTTCTGCGATTTTCTCTTCTCGTCTGCTCGGAGTTTGGTTGTCATGCCCAGGTCTATACTGGACTGTTATTGTGTATGGTTGAAGGCGCATAGCCCAAGGTTCAATGCGAGCCGAGAAGTGGGCTCTTGGATTGTTGAAAATAGTTGTTAGTGGTTTGTGGTCAGTATAAATGATGAATGGGGCACCAAAAAAGTAGATATGGAAGTGTTTGCATGCCCGAATGAGGGCAAGGGCCTCCCGTTCTGCCTGAGAGTATCTCTGCTCCGTGAGTGTAAGAGGTCAGCTTGCGAATTGTATGACCTGGCCCTCTTGTGTAAGCACTGCGGAAATGCCTATGGGGCTCCCATCTGTGTATATTTCTATAGGCTTTTTGTGGTAGAAGAAAGCCAGCGGTCTTGTTTGGGTCAGAGCTGCTTTTAGATTTGACAGTGCACGGTTGTGCTTCTCTGCCCAGGACCACTGAACGTTTTTCTTAGTCAGTTGGCGCAGTTCATATGTCAGAGCTGAGTAATTTGCTATGTGATGTAAGTAAGTAGTAAAGTACCCGTCGGACCGAACTGATCCATAGGCCTGGTGAAGCAGCGTTCACCAGTTTCTGTGGCCACGGCATACTAGGTGATTGTGTGGCCAGCACTATGCACAGCCGCCTTTACTTTACCCCAACTAAGGTAAGGTACCCATCAGAGCTGGGTAGACTCAGGGACACTCTCCAGTCCCGGGAAAAAATCCTGGCCTGCACCAGGATTCGAACCCGGGACCTTCGGCTCGCAGGTCGAACGCGCTGCCGCTCGGCTACCGTGCCCCCTGCTATGTGATGAGCTCCGCAAAAATTTACCATGCCTAGTAGGCTTCTAACTTCTGAAGCGTTTTCGGGAGCTCACAGATTAATTCACAACAGTTTAACTAAATGAAAGTATCAAAAAGCAGAGTAATAGATGCAGCAAAAACGTAGCATTATGATTTTTGAAAGTTAAAATAGATATTCTGCTGATAAACCGAAAGTCAATATCAATCTGTGTAATCGATACTAGAGCCGAAAATAGGTTTTGAGAAAGAAAAAAAGTGTATTAACATCCCTATTGTGAAGTAGAAGACTGAAGTTAATAATAACGGATTAATTATTCACTCCAAAGAATGGTTTACTCAAATAGAGTGCCCATAATCTAGTTAATATTACACATAAATGTGCAGTCTTTTGAAATCATTTGTTTTGCATTTTTGGTTTATTTTTGGTTTCGGCCGAAGTTGTAGTTAATTTTTGGTTTCGGTTTTGGCCGAAAGCAATGTATAATAGTCGGTATGGTTTGGTTTTTGGCCGAAACTAAAAATTTGGTTTCGGTCTGTCTCTATTTGTAACTCTTATGTAGAATAATTGAATGGTTACATGAAGTATTAGTTATGGATCAATATGTTCTACTGAGAGTGAGCAGATGTTCATTAGCTATGTAGGTCAGTAAAAATGTTGTACAACAAAAATAAAACTTTAACAGTTTCAAATTTTGGACAATACAGAGATGTTATTCTCCATCAATGAAAATGGTTCAAACACATTTTACAAACCTTATTATCACATTTGAAGGGATTTCAACTTTAAATTATATTCTAAGTATTCCATTGAATTGGAAAATGGCACAAATAAGGCGTATGTATTTTGATGGTAATATTATTTAATAGCTCAGTTATGTTTCCTAAGATTATTTAGACTTGTGGTTAAAAAAAAATATGTTTTTGTAAATAAAAATGTTTCCATATTTTCCACAGGGCTTGCCCTTCTTGCCGTACACACTCAGACTTTGTGACACCAAGTAAATACTGGGTTGAATGTCCTGAGGAAAAAAAGAAACTAATTAGTGATTACAAAGAGGCATTAAGGTGACCACTGAATGACTTGTTTAGTTATCTAGTTTGTAAATCTAGCAACTTTCTTCAATAGAGCATTTGCAATTTGTGAATAGGTAACAATGTAACTAAGTAAATAGAAGCCATGATGGAGACATGGTGGAATAAAATTGTTCTTTACCATGTCTATTTTACATCCAAAATATAAGGAACATGCTAAATTTTCCGGCGTTGCCCGGGTGAAAAAAAACAGGACAGTATAAGGTGCAGGGTGCAGATACAATTTTTATAAACTATAATTAAATATATATATTTAAATCTAATATTTAAATTATTTTTTTTACTGAAGACTTTTAGGAAAGTAATTTAAAATAAATATTGTAATCGGGTAAAAAAATAGGCAAGTATTTATATCTACCAAAAATGTAAATTGCCCGTACATTTCCAATGTCTTTTGTTTTTAAATTTTGAAAAAAAAATGTAGAAAAAAAGAGGTATAGTCTAACTGGAGAATCGAACCCGGGTCACCTGCATAGCAGTCCGCTACGTTAACCACTGTGCTAGTGAAGACACATGACCGATGTGAAAAATTATTAGACAGGCCTACGCCTGAATAGATCAGTGACACAAACACACATGATTTCAAATTGACCAATGGGGATCCTTATGCGGACAACAGTCTCTTTTTATATATATAGATAGCATGTCCACATGCTTTTTTGTTTATTAAATTCTACTTGAATTATTGTGTTTTCTGTATAGATCTCAGAAATCTAATCACAGAACACTTTGATTTTTTAAAATCTGAAAAATAATAAGCGTGTTATGTGTAATTAAAGACCGTACATTTTGACAATTTTTAGAACATTTCTGGCTCAGAACAACAAGAATTTTATGGCACCGTTTACTAAAGTTCAATTGAACAAAAATAAGCAAGTTTTTTTTTCTTATCATCATCATTTGGCATTAAAAACTGATAAAATTTGGTATCCTGAAAGAAAAAGACATGCCAAATCCAATGATGCGCTTAAAAACTCCACACGGCATGTAAAAATGGCATAATTTGCATTAAATTTGCATATTTTATGCAAAATAAATTGCAAGCCGATTGGCCAATATTAAAAATTGCCATAACTTTCTTATTTTCTGTACGATTTTTATAATTTTTGCTTCACTCTCATGAAAAAAAATGTCCTGCACTTATTAATTGGACAGACATTTCCGCATGAAATTATGATTTGCACATATAAATAACAAAGCTATGCAAAGACCGGGCGTCATTTCAATTAGGGTACCCAACTTCGTGGCTTAATACCAAAGTGAGACGAGATTACAACAGCCGAACATAAAAATTATATCACTAAAAAGCTGAAAGAATACAGATTCTAACGATATAAGGTATAGTTAGGAAATGTTGGCTCTCAATAACTTAGAATTTTAACAGAAAATATGACACAAACTTAAAACCATTTTCTCTGCTTTGGTCGAACTTATGGGAAATATACACATACTAAACTGCTCAGTAAGATGTCCTCTGATTGCTCCCAAAATTTGGTCTTCATCTAATGAAAAATGACTTTGGTATTCACATTTGAAGAGATTGAGTATAACGCGAAGCCCTACATATTACAGTGCCACTTTGTGTCACGCCAGTCGGAAGGTGTTTTGGTCGGGTTATCCATTATTGATCGCAAAATACTCACATTTTTTACACAAAACCAACATAAACTTTTTGTCCATACATATATTTTAAACTTTCATTCTCTCAGACATAACAAATATGCATTACATTAAATGCAACCGCCTGCTAACCACTGCAGTCTAACAGTGGAATTCCACGTTTTTGACAGGGGGCTTTGGACATGCTAGTATAGATTAGTTTTCATAAATTTAACTGTGATACTAGTCCTTAGTAGTAATAGTAGTCCGTCCACAAAGTAAACAATATTTGAGGCTTTTTTAGTTGTTCAATAGCTATTGCGAAACATTTCACAGCCTGCCTTATGCTTTACTTTTAGATAGTAAGATGCTAAGCTAACTTTTGACAGTCAACATCTTTAATTAAAAATTCTGCACTTATGGAACCTATTCCATTGATTTTTAATGGTTAAAATCTTAGCTTTGAATGTTAATTTTCATTGCATGACAGTGTTTTATATATCTTTACGTCATTTTGTTGAAATGATAATATTTTAAAAAAAACACTTCTTAACTCTCAGGCTCCCTGGGCTTTTTTCATGGTTTTACCAAGCCTTTTTTACAGATACAAGAAAAAAATTGAACCTTAATTTTTAAATCTAAATCTTGGGACAAATATAAGAGATAGACCTTAGTGTTATAATTAAAAGAAAGCAAAATGAATGAAGTTTATGATCAAAATACTTTAAAATATGTTTATTGAACGATCTAAAAAATTTTATAGTGGTCAACCACTAAAAAAAAATTATGTATAAAAAATTATTTTTTTTCTTTCCAATAAAATGTTTTTTATTTATAAAACCTGTCAACCAATTGATGCAACATCTTAAACCCCAATAGCAAATCAAATAAATAATAACACTTTCAAATTTGAACAAAATTGATCAATAAATAAGTTACACAATATTTAGCCAAAGATATGCCATCACAATAAAAAAATGTAGCAAAGTTGAAATAAAGATAAAATCTACTCATATCCTCATAAACTGTTCTAATATTAAAAATATTCATGAAGTGTAATACATAAATGGAAAGGAAATTGAATGTAGTATATGATAAATGTATTTTAAAATATATTTGTGATGCAACCCCACGAACCGGTACGGAAGTCAATAAAACTGATTTTTCAATAAATGCAAAAAATGTGAAGAAAAGGGTCCTAGGTCGTTTTTTAGACTATTATTGATTTGTAATGTTGAATGCCTTAACTTATAGCTGTGAAATTTTCATGCTAAAATGATTTTTAAAAATTATTCAAAAATGTGTTTTTATGCAGCTTTTGTATAAAATCGCGCAAAATGTCCTCTAAACATAAAAATTGTTTAAAAATATAATAAATATTACTTAAAACATTTAAAACTTTAACAGCTTGTGTATTAATTTATTATGATTATGTTTGTTAGATTTCATGATGATTGGTTAATAATTGTTTGTCTTGGAAATAATTAATTATCTGTTGGAATGCTAAATTTAAAAAATCGGTACTGTTATCTTTTTCATTTTTCTCCAAAAGGACTTCCCTTACCTTTACTTATGTAATTTTGAATTACTTTTGAACTAATTAATGGATTTTAAAGATTTTTTCACCAATATGTAGATAAATGAATTAGCTTTAATTCAATACCTAAAACTAAAATCCTATTTTGCCGACTTCAGTACCATTCCGCGAGGTTGCATCACATTTATTATATTTGAAAAATAAATTGTACCGGTAGTCCAAATTTGCAACCTTTCGAAGTGGGCCACGCCCCCTTATTGGACGCTCCCATTACATCATTTATTTTGCTTTATTACTTCATTCCAAATTATAATAGATCTCTTGTTCTGTGAATTTTTTATTGTTAGAAGTAGGGATGTTAAACGAAAACCGGAATACCGGATTCCGGTTTTGAATCTAAAAACCGGTTTTGATTTTTAAAACCGGATTTCGGTTTGTTGACTGGAAGGTAGTCATTACTTCAAGTAGCACGACCCTTTATTATATTTTTTTTATTGGTTCTGATGGAAATATTTTTTTTAAAAGTTGGATTCACGCAAAACAATTATTGAAATGCCTTGCTAACACTATTTAGTCTTAGATATTGTGTTTCTTTTTTTTTCTCCAAATACCAACTATGGCTTGGGATAAAAACAACATCAAACCAAATGTCGGCTCATCTTTTAGATGTGCGCTACTCTTTGATGTGCCTCAAGTGCGGCAGGGATTGCCCCTCCCGGGTTGGCCTCCACAGCTATTCTTGAAGGTGCAGTTGGATACCTCACCCATGAAGCTACACCATCGTCTCTCGAGACGGACGGATGCCGACGACAATGGAGATTGGAGAGACGCAAACTAGTTTTGTCCTGTGACCTTGAACAATTCGGCTAGACACAGCGTCTGTGCTTTATTATTAACGGCAGCATTAAATACACATTCTTTTGACTTTTGATTTGTGCTACGTGATCCTATTCAATACATTATTTTACAAGTCTAAGTCCACGGTGCTCAAATGATCACTATTGAAAGCTATTATCGGTTTTAATCAATTAGCCCATATTTTTTTTTAGTTCTAAAAAATGTTATGGTAAAGTGTACAAAATCATAATGTATTCACACAAATCAACCTCTTGAATGCTCTGCAAATACTTAATAAGTTTGAACTATTATTCAAATACACCTACAAAACTACGCACATTTGCATGTCTTTTCCGACCTGTGACTTGTGACATTGGGGGGGGGGGGGGAAAATCGAAATCCGGTTTTAAACCGGTTTTATAGAATTGAAAACCGGTTTTGAAAAGAAACCGGTTTTAACATCCCTAGTTAGAAGTTAATAAAATAGGTCATCGTCTTTTGTAATGAATAAACTAGTTATATAGCTTTATTATCGGTAATAATCTAAGTTGGAGATGCCCCTGGACCGCTTGGCCCCATAACAGAAATAATTGAACCCAATTACTGATCAAAATGTAAAAAATTAAAGCAACAATTGTAAACACATTGCATTAATAACAAAGAAAATGGCGTAAAAAATGGTGAAGTAAAATTACATCTTAACACTGTATAGGCTTTTCGCAAAATTATTAATTAATCATGAGTTCGTAGAATCAGCTCGCGGGACAGAAACGAAAAAAAAAAAGCCGATTGTACCTGCTCATGGGAGTGTAAGAGTTAACCCTTTAGTAATATGGCTGCCATTGTTCACTACTACACAAAGTAAACAAACAACACTTGCTTTTTGTCACGTTATTGCAAATGCTCTATAGTTATCTAGTTTGTAAATCTTTCATCTTTATTCAATAGTCAACTTGTTTGTAAATCTGTAATCTTTATTCAATAGTTATCTAGTTTGTAAATCTATCAACTCTATTCAATAGTTATCTATTTTGGAAATCTGACATCTTTATTCAACTGTTATCTAGTTTGTAAATTTATCATCTTTATTCAGTAGTTATCTAGTGTGTATATCTATCATCTTTATTAAAGAGTTTTTTTAGTTTGTAAATTTATCATCTTTATTCAAATAGTTATAACAAAGACCAATGTAAAACTTGTTCACCTTCACCTATCCCTTAACCCCTGGGTGGGTCGTTGGGGCACCATTGTTGACTGTTCACAATCTCTTGCCATTTGTTCTGGTCCTGTGATGCCCTTTGGGAGTCGATGAATGATAGGCCGGTCCACTACTTGATGTTGTCTTCACATCTCTTCTTTTGCCTTCTACTTTTTCTTCCTCCCTGGACTGTGCCCTGCATTATAGTCTTTGAAAGACCTCCAGAACTTGCTACATTTTTAAAAAATTTTTAACTTATTAAATTTTTTAAATTTTATTAACTTGTTCAATTTTTTAAATTTTATTAACTTGTTCAATTTTTTAAATTTTATTAACTTGTTCAATTTTTTTAATTTTTTTTGAAACAGTAAAAAGCCATGCAGCTATTTCAAGCTTGGTAAAGGTGAATGTCCATTCAACTCAAAGTGTTTCTACCGCCACGCCCTTCCTGACGGGAAGGTGGTCACCAGCAACGTGGTGAAGCGGAGGCGCAGGGAAAACGCAGAGGGGGACAGCATTGAGGAGGAAAACGTGCTGTGGGATTTCATTTCCAGGAGAGTGCGAGAGGGGGACAGAGACTTTTCTTTGGAGGATGAAGTGTACATGTTCCTTTTAGAGACACTTCAAGATGATGATGAAGATGATAACAACAACAGCTTAATCAGATTCGCGCTGATGGATAATTTTATCTTGACAGACACAGACAGTGATTTTGACTCAGATAATGATGATTACTATTGAGGCTGTAGATGAACATCTCTAGAAAACAGTATTTTGACCAGTATGTCAATTTAGACTTCCAATGCTGTGAATTGGATGTGTTCAGTTAGAAAATTATTCATTTATTTTATTATATTTACTAGGTATGTTATTTAGTTATGCAGTTTAAAAATAAGGTGGGCGGAGCAGTGAATGGCATTAGTCAACATGATGTGAAAATGTTGAAATGTAAAGTTATAGTACCAATTATTGTCTTTTGGCTCTTGCAAAACGACCTCTGATTGACTACATTTTGACCCTCCCTTAGTTGTTACATAAAGACTATAGAACTACTAAATTTTTATTAATAACAGAAACTTTCAAAAAGTTTTTAGAAGTGTTCAAAATACATAAAATAATGTAAACAAATAATGTATAAAAAATACATATTTTTCTCTATTAAAGCATTAAAAAAAAACAATTTTCAAAACATTTAAATGTAATTTTAAAAAGTTGATTCTTGGATGCTTAATACGGTATATTTTTTAAAATATATTTTTGGTGTTTCAGTTTTGTTGTTTGTGGCTGAACAATAGTTTTAGGCCCTGGCTTTAGTCTTTTTTATTCACAGATAATTAGAAGGGAATAACAGTGTAACCCTAAACCTCATAAACATCAAAACATACAGAATCTTCAGGAATGTATCGATAAAGTATAAATACTCTAAATTGAGAATAAAAAATATTTCTAATGGTTTTGTAAAAAAAATAGAAAATTAGTTAGCTGGGATGATGGTCTTTTGGTCCATACAAGAGAGGATAATTAATGCTAATATGTTTTGTTAGTTTACTTAAGTTAAGAAACTAATTTAATGTCATTTAACTTTAACACAAACAAAAAATTGCAATAAAAAATATTTTGTTTTAAAAATGTTTTAAAGATTCCTTTTCTTTGTTTAAATTGTTTTAGTACCGGTAGTTTGTACAAGTTTTAAATGTTACTAATAATAATAAACAATTTATGTATTAGTTTTGTTATAAATTTGGTAAATGAAGTGAATGTTCCACTAACTGCCAGCCAGTCTTTCATTTGGTTTTTTCTTTAGAATCTATTTATAAAAGGGCTTTAATTTAAAATTATTTATAAAAGGGCTTTAATTGAAAATTATTTATTGATACTAGTACATAATTTAGTTTACTATAATTTCACACTCTGTTTGAATCAACATTCAGTCAGTTTATCATTATTTAGTCACAAGATTGATACAGATAATAAAAAATTGCACAAAGTCTAAGTAATTAGAATGACAAACTATAATCAAAAAGGTAGAAAAAGAAATGTACAGAATAATGTTCATGTTGCTGAAATTGTAATTTGTGCTCACAAACAGTGACGTAATACTTTTATTGAAATGGATTATCATTCTCAATAGTTATAGCAATAAATAAATATTATCTTTAAAACTATTTGTATATACTTTATGTTGCTAATATTTGAAATATTTTTTTTCTTATGTTTTGAATCCACAAATGGACTAGCTTTTTGTTAATTTCAAAATGTTTTTATGTTGATTAGTTGGTTAAGGAGAGAACAAATGTAACAGCAATGTCTTAGTTAAGCCCTGAATAAAGGAATTTATGCAAGTGAAATAAATAAATAAAACTACATGTTTGTTCTTCACACAATTTATTGTGAAGTTTTTTTTAGAATGATTTATTCTGTGTATTGTGATATTTTGGTATTTACAAAACAATAGTATTTTGAATGAATGTAGTTTTATAGAGTGGTTGAGAAACAATTTAGGTACTATAAAGCATCACCTTTAGTTTTACTAAATACTCCAAATTTATTTACAAAGAGGTTTTTAAAAATATATTTCTTAAAATTTGAACCATCAAATAAAACCTTTTCAGATGCCATTAACTGAGATTGAGAGATTCTTGCACAACAAACAAACAGCTCCAAAATAAGGCTAGAAATTACATAGAGACACCTTTTAATATTCTCCAAGCTTACAATTATGAGATATTATATTTATATATATATATATTACTACAAAATGGGCCCAGTAAACCTTAAGAGAAATAACACTTTGCTTAGTACTTACCGGTACATAACATGCATTAAAGGCTGATTGTATGAGATTGTTTACTTCAACAAAACTGGATAAGTCGTATATTGTCTACTTCCACAAAACTGGACAAGTCATCCTTGCAAAGTGTAAGAACATAATCACTGGTTCAAGTCCACTTGTCGCTATGAATAATGAGTTCAGTTGTTCACTTGTCCTTATTTTCAGAGACCAGTTCATTTTTTTATTTGAATACATGGTTCTCTTTTGACACATGGTTCTCTATTGTATATGTTGATGTTGATTTATCTTCATTCTCTGACCGGTGGAAAGGATATTTGGTAACATGATTTAACCACTAAACTATTTAAAATTATTTTAAGGTCTTTTGAATTTAATTTAGTTATTGGGGTTTGATTATTGTCATGTGCCGTGGAATGGATAAAAGAAAGTATTGCCATTACTGCCTTTAGTATTTTATTGTAGGCTTAGTGGTGTTTAAGTGAAGGCCTAATTATATTTTCATTTTTAGAAGATTAAAATTAAAACTGCTTAAGATCTTTATACCAAACAGCTATAAGGGAGCAAACTGTTTTTCTTTTTTTTTTTTTGGGGGGGGGGGGGTATTCATTGTATTATTAATTATGGGACATGGTGGCTGAACGCTAGAATGCTTGACTGGCATACCAAGGGTCCTGAGTGCACATCCTAAAGGCTAGGATTTGTTCCTGGGTCTAGAAGGTGTCCATGAGTTTACCCAGCTCTAATGATTACCTGACATTAGTTGGAGATAAGTAAGCCTGGCTGGCAGCTGGTCATTATGCACTATAAGATGACTGAGTCCATGATTTGATTACATTTGATCTTAAATTACATTTTGATATTTTTATGTGTGTGTTATGATATTTATCTCCTGTTACCGGTACTGTTATGTGTAATGAACAGCTTGTTCTATCGTGAACGTCATTTAAACTCATTTTGTGAGTCGACTAATTTTTGCTTTCTTTAGATATTGTTCTCTACATATTATTAAGAGGGATAGTGTTGTCTTCTTTTTTTTTATTTCCAAAGTGTGTGGATCCTTTGAATATACACATGTTGTTGACATTGTTTTCTTTCCTTTTAATTGTGATCTAGCATGATCTTTTCTTCATATAAATACTGGGCAAAAGAGAGAGACCCAGCTGGTGTGAAAAATTAACTATAAAATTATTTTGAACAATTATATGAATAATAAAATGATAAACGTTCAAAAGCTTTTTTTTTTAAATTATCATTTTCAAGCTGCATTTACATTGTCTATTGTAGACCTACTTCAAGAAGAGTTTCACAAAAAATTCCTTTCTTAAAATTAGTTTTATTGAAATTTGCGTTTTATAACCTTTAGAAACTATTTCATTTTTCATATTTTCATAGACTTTAGACAATGATATATTAGATCTTCTTAAGGCCTTTCTTAACCTGGCCAAACCCTAGGTTCGCAAACCAGATCATCGATCCTACCCGAACCGTTCTCCATATTAACCTGCCGGTCTTGGGTTGGCGATCTCGGGTTGGAATGGATGGCGAACCATGGTTGGAGGTTTGCACGTCGTGTTGAGCAAACCTAGCCCGAACATGGCACTTTTTTTGAGCGGAAAGGCGCAGAAAGGTGCAGAAAGACGCGAATGCATAGTTGCGGTAATCAACATGGCCGAACTGTACTTAAACGATGATGAGACCATATTTGTTTACGTTTCCAGAGAAGTACGTCAAATGTAGGATCGGCCTTGTTAAGATTGCAAACCCCGATCTGCGACCTCATAGAAAGGTTAGGGGTTTGTATTCGTACACGTGACTATGGTTTGCAAACTAGATCACCGATCTCAGGTTCGACCCAATAAGAAAGGCCTTTAAGTTTAAGCTTAGGGCTGCTTAGGTTTATAATTTGGTTTTGAAATAATTGAATCAGGCAGTTAAGAAGAGATATATGAATGTCAGAGCCGTGTAGACTCAGGCACACCCTCTATTTGTCAATCCCAGGACTCGTTCCACCAGACCAGTGTGTTGGAAGCTCTGTTTCCTTACACAGGGGCCAAACCTTTGTATTTTAGTCTGGATCTGTGTTATGATAACTATGCCATAATATATATAGCTCAGTGACAAAAAGCTTTATTTTATAACTTTCTTGTTCGGATCCTGGGCTTACAGGCTTTAAAATGATGCATAATATATATAATATATATATATATATATATATATATATTATGTAGCTGATTTTTAATCTTCCCTACAAATACCAGTAAATAAAAATTCACAAACAGCAACAGTGAAAAATAAGGATCAAGAAATTATATAGGTACTCCCGGTGCACAAAAAAGATTTTGAGTGTGGCTTATACAGATAAACTTCAATTTTACTTGCATTTCACCTTCCAATGTAGGCCTAAACCTGCGCCTTATACACGATTCTATGGTATTCTAATATTAGACTTTCTTTTGTGTAATTCATCTTTTGTTTCAGAATCAATGCTCTGGTTAAAATTAACATTGCAAGAGGCTTAAAACAGTTCCTTGTGGAACTCCTGAGTTTTCACTAGATGCTGATTTATAGACATTAATATGCCTTTTTTTTCTCTACCTATCAGAAAAATCCATTGATAGACCAGAGAGGCTAAATTTGAAGTCATGAAGTCATGTTGATGTGGGCATAGTTTGTATTTGCTATCTCACTTTTTGTTTATATATATATTATATGAAAATAGTTGTAATAAATAATGTATATAAAATACACAAAATCAAACATGTTATAAATTGGCACATTAGTTACAATAAATATATAAAAAATTATTATCATTAAAAACTATGTTGATTAAAATTAATATACCAAAAAACAACAACAATGCTGTAAAATAACAACAACCGTAAAATAAATTATTGAAGTAAAAATAACCGCGCCAAGCCTGAGGACTTCGATTAGCTCCTACTCCTTGCTTCCATCTCCATTTTCTGGACTTTAAGAACTGTATGACCAAAAACAAATTGAAGCTGAACAGTTAGAATTGAGAAGACTAAAGCTCTTGTAGTCGGAACGAGACAGAAGGTCACTTCCCTTACTGTAACCGATCTTTAGCTTGTTAACAAAACTGTGCCTTTCTCCTCAACTGTCAAGAGCCTCGGCATATATCTGGACTCCACTCTGTCCATGCAACCCCTCATCTCCGATGTCACCAAAACCTGCTTCTTCCATCTGCGTCGTGTAGATTATATTAGCATGTGATGAATATTTTGTCACCATCTGTTTTTACTAACATGTTTGTTTTGATCTAAATTTAATTTACCTGAATATTTTAATATGTTGACCACACAGTTGAAGTCTAAAATATAAATTCACAAGTTAACTGTATACTGACTAAATCAAAACTATTAAATCATATACTATTTGGATTTGAAAAAGTTTGTTTCATTTAATATCTAGACATTTTAATAAAGCTATTATTATGTTATCTACAATTTTCAGTTTTGAGAATTAACAAATAAATGAAGCACAAGTACAAGAACTACATTTAATTTGACAACTAATTACTTTCTTTGATTTAAAAATAACATAATTTCTTGAATGATTCAGGTTCTACTCTAGCTCTACTAGTACCAGGGTGTTAGGTAGTGGCCGTAGTGGGAGAAGGAATTGTTTTTACTGGTCTCTGAAAGCCATATTTCTTATGATATCTAGATTCCATTGAATTCTAAATCTCACCGCCTGGCTTATGTATATATGGCTTCTCGTGCCACACCCTGGATAACAGCTTTGGCTGGCTGGCTAAACTACATGAGTGATATTTTTTTCTAGAAAATATATTATTTTTCTTACATTAATCTGCAATAATTAACTTTGCTGATATATTGTGATTTTTTAATAATATTAATTGCTATTGCCAACTCTGTTGATAATATTGATATAGACATAAACATTTGTGTAGGGCCTAAAATATATATATGTAGGTACTTCGATAAAACCCACTTCCGCCATTTTTTTTGTTTACCAAAAATCATAAAAATTTGAATCACAAATTTTTTTGACCTAATTTTACATAGTCTGTTAGATTTCATATTTAATGGTTTTCTACAACATTTTAGCCCAGAAAAGTGCTTTATTTTTGTTAGTGACATTTTGAACATTATTAATATTATTTTTTCTTCACTTGGAACTACTTTGAATTTATCGGAAAAAAATCGGTAAGTCGGCGAATTTGTAACTTTTTAAATTATAATGTGTAACTTTTTTATTATTAATATTAACAAAATTTAATAACGATATTCGTTTTTGTCATGTTAAAATACATCAAAATGTGAATTTTCATAAAAATCCGTTGAAGCAGAAGTTGTTTTTTTTATTTCCAAAGTTTTTATATATAACATATAGCAAAAAAATGGTTTTGGTTAAAAATTTTATCGCCAAATTTACTCTAACAAAATTTAATTATAATTTTTCCATTTAGTATGTATAAATATATTAGCTGAAGTCAATTTGAATATTTTTTCTTGGATCAGATTTTAGATAATAATATTTTAAACTTTGATGATAAAATCTATTTTTAGAACTTGCACGCTTTTGTTTTTAGGTCATATCTTTTTTTAGAACAATTTACAAAAAAACACGTGGTATTTTTTAAAAAGTAGGATTACATTTTACAATATAAATAACTGAAAAATACAACAAACCAGCATACTCCGTGTTATTTTTGACTCAGTATTGTATATGTATATTAGAAAAGCCATGGTTAGGCCTAGTAATATAGGGCACAGGATTATGGGCTATGGCTATAACTAGAGAAATATGACTAGGCCTAAGGCCTAAACTATAGCAATACTGTAGTCTATAGCCTACTAACCTACTATATATAAAAAAAAAAAGCCAATCGCGTATAAATGGACGCCGTATTTAGGCATATTCCACATGTTCCATTGGAACAGGGGCCCCCACACATCCCAAAAATAATTTTTTTGAATATGTAAAATAAAATTCATGTATCCCCTAAAATTTTAAGCGCTTTAATCCAACCAAGCTAAGCGCTACATAAAATGCATTTATATATTTTACAGAATTTAACATGAGTCAATTAACGGCAATTTTCTGAGGTAGGCCCTATGGAATGCAGGGGCGATGCCACGAGGGCCCTCCACATAAATTTTAGAACAGGGCCCCCACATAGATGTGTGAACATGGGCGCCTACAATACTAATTACGGCTCTGTATATAGCCAGGACAAAGGTCATAGTCATGACTATAGAGGCCTAGTCATTTTATAGTTAAAGCATTGCATAGGCCATACATAGGCATAGCCTAGAGCTATAGGCCTATAGGGAGGCGATGACAAGGCGTAGTTTTGTACAATATTAGCATTATAATAGGACTGTAATAACTGTAACTATCTATAAGTAGGCTAGGCCTATAGGGTAGGCTATAGTAAATAGTGTACCGGTAGGCCTATATGGATATGGACATGAATAAGCCTAGCATATAATATAGTCACTAGTACTACTAGTAGGCAGATAAATAGGACATAATATGTCTAAAGGTCTATTAAAATATCTAGGCTCTAGAACTTATAGGCCAATTTTTTTCGTAATAAAGTAAATGGTCTTATACTATAGTATACTATAGTGACAATGTAATAAATTACTATTTTTTTTACACAGGAATGCAAAAATATTATTGCAAGGGCCATATGCCCATATCATATTATAAATTATTAACAATTACTTACAGATATTTAAAAAAAATATTTAAAATGCAATAAAAAAAAAATTTCTTTTATTTTTCAGCTTTTCATATGGATCTAGCATTCAAGTTGAACATATATTAATGAAAAGGGAATGGAAAAAACAATTTCAATATAAAAAGTTAAAAAAGACCTGTGTCACTATGTTGTTTTTTTCAAGATAGTCAAAAAAAATTAAATCACATGGTCCTTGTGACAAAAATGACTAAGAAATAAGGATTATTATAACCTATAAATATGTAATCACATATGGTGAAAATTTGATAAGACATGAATTGTTTATTGTCCATGTGGAAAAAAAATAAGATGAGCTCTGCCCATTACTTTAATAAAATAATGGACATTCTAAGAATGTTGTATTGATATTTCATAAAATACAACATTAAAAAAATTGTGGAAAAGTAATCATTTAATAGTCAAATTGCATGCTGTTTTCAGTATAGGGAACATAACATCAAAGTTTTTAATATAATAAGTTTGTATTAAAAAGAATAGGCCTACTCTTCCAATGAAACACATTATTGTTGAAAATATTTTACATTGCACAAATGTATCATTGTTCATGACACTTATGGCACACTGTTATGTGGTTCTACTTATGGTAAAAGTATATTTTTGAACTTCATGCCAAAATAAATATTAAAAAGAGGGGGTCTGGGAGAGCTAATCTTTTAAATGCTTACGGCTTCTGGTGCACTAATTAATCCATCCATGCCTAAAGAAAAGTGTATTATAATTTCAATTTTGGGAGAATTATTATGAATATAAAGTAAACTGATAGATAAATAAAAATGGTTAATTTTATATTGAAATAATGATGCACGGTGGCCTAGCTGCAGCGCATTCGACTGGCGATCTGACAGTTCTGGGTACAAATCATGGTGCGGGCTTGGATTTTTCACGGGACTTATAAGGGTGCCCCTGAGTCTACCCAGCTCTGATGGTTACCTGACACTAGTTGAGGTAAAGTAATGGCGGATGGGCATTATGCCCTGGTCACAGAAACTGGTGAACGCTGCTTCACCAGTCCTATGATCTGTTTGGTCCGAATGGTACTTTACTTACTTTATTAAATCATTTGTGGGCCTAAAACTAGTTAACTTAAGATTTAAAGCATTTTAAATAGAAACTAGTTTATTATATTTTTTTTATATAATTTATAATCTCGAAAAAACAAACATTAAAAAACTTAAAATCTGTCTGCCATTTGTTTTTTTATTCCTTATTTTTTTCAATTTTAAACTAAAAATTATGTTGACATAATTTTTGCCTTCAACAAAATCAGGAAGTAATACACAAATATATTGCCATACATGGGCAAGTATAGAAATGTTGATAATTTTCAAAAATAGGTGGGGGGTATAAAATAAACATTTAATTCAATTATAAAACCTTTGCAAATTTAATTTTTTTTTAACTGCTAAAAAAATCCTTTTTTTTTTCAAAATGAGGGCCCAACCACCTCCTCTTTCACAGTGGCTCCCCCCAAATAGTTTTTTCAAAATGTGGGCCCAACACCCCCTCTTTTTTCACAGTGGCTCCCCACCCCCTTCGCACACACAAACTCACACTGTTCTTAGACTTGGGATGTTAGAATGTTTGAGTGGGTTTGACATGTCATGTTACAAACATTATTTAAATACATTTTACCAAAACATAGGGAAAAAAATTAAATATTCTAAAAAAAAATATATTTTCAATACCATTACAAGTCTCTCACCACCCCCCTCTCCCCCATGTGGCTCCGCCCCTTGTCTAGAGAAGTATTTGTATACAGTTGGGGATCGGGGGTGAAGAGGCTTTCTGATGGGTAAAAAACCTCAGATCTATGTTTATTTTATATATAGGTCAGTGAGGTGAACTTGTGTTTAATAGTAAAATACTAAATTCTGGAGAATACGAGGATCTGGGCCCCCTCCCCAATCGACACCTATGTAAATAGCTATTTTAAAATTAAAATAATATATAGTAGAATAAGTGTTTCAAATTTCATACATTTATCTTTTACGGTTTTTAAGTTATAGCAATTTAAACAGCTCAAATCATGTTTTTGGGTCACACTTTTTTTTTATATTTAGATGGGTCAAATAGGCTTAATTTTCGGACACTTAAAAAATTAATAACTTCGTTAATATTTCACGTAGAAACAAAAATGAGGTGTCATTGGAAAGCCTATACCAAACTACATTTAACTAAATAGGTTTTGTTTCAATTTTATTAATTAGAAAAATTTTGAAAATTTTATCGAAGTACCTAATATATGTTTATTTACATTATCATTATGGAACAAATGGTATATAATATGTCAAATTGTAACTCCATTGTTTTTCTTTACAATGGTTAGACTATAATATACATGGACCGCTTGCTTTAGTATTTGTGCTATGGACAAGTCTTAATGAGGCGTGAACTTCCTGTTCTATTTTTAAACTAATAACAAAAAAAGCATGCTATTGCTGGGGTTTGACAATTGATTTCAACCTCGACGGCCAGTTCTAGTCTTTTAGAATTATAGCCTACAAAGGATACAATATTAGTTATGAGGAATCCGTTTTTAACATCAAAAGTGAACAGGCGATCATTAATACTCAAGTGTTAGTCGCGTAACGTTAAATTTGTATTTGTTTACAAAATAAATGAGTCAAGAGTTGCGTTTTCTTGGGTTATTGAAAAACAAAATGCGTAAATTCATAAAAATAAAAACGAATATCAAAAATTATTTTGCATTAAGCAATAAGTTTGATATTTTAAAAAGGTGATTATTCCCTTCTGAATTTCACAATACATTGTTTTGCTTTGTAAACATCTATTGGAAATGAAATAAATTTTAATCCCCAACAAATTTGAGTACAACCAGCAGTGGCGTAGCTAGGGCCACCGGCGCCCGGGGACATGATACAAAGTCTGCGCCCCATCTCGGACAGACAACGAATAAAAGACAAAAATGTATACATGTAAAAAAATAAACTGCTACTTGAATAGGTGGGTCTTCAGCCGGCTCCTGGAGGTGTCAAAGCTAGGGCTCTGTCGAAGCTGTAGTGGGAGGGCATTCCATGCGGACGGGCCCACGTATGGGAATGCTCGTTCGCCAGTGGACACCAGTTTCAGACGGTGGCCGAGACTGTAGGTATATTTATTAGACTAGTTTTTCTGGCTTTCTCCATTTGTTGAAACCATTGGTTAACTCAAATGAAGATCGTGAGTTTGAACTTGATGATGTAAACCAGGGCTCGCCAACCTAAGGCACGCGTGCCAAACTTCGCACGCAGAGTAGTTTTCAATGGCACGCGAGACACCTCCAAGAGGTGTTTTTGTATTGATTAACATTTTTAACATTTTCCGGTTCTGAATGAGGAAAACTGACCGTTGAAGCCGATGTTTCTGAATGACACAGTGACACATTTAAGTGAGTTGAACTTGCATTTACAAGGTCTACTGGACTGGATTTGCATTGAAACTGGATATATCTTGCCGTGAAATCAATTTCAAAACATTTAACTTCATGTACATACCTATATTAAGGCATATATTTAGATAGATAGTTGGGCTTTTTAATTTTTAAGAAGTACATCGAAGCAGTCAAAGCGGAGTTTTTTTAAACAAAGGCAAGACTTTCAAATTGATGGACTCATTTTATCATACCACATCAATCCTAACTGGTTTGATATTACTACAACCTTCTTAGATGTAGATCTTTTTTTTAAGTGGAGGGATATTGGCGATTTTAAAATGCAGAAAGTTGAATTTTAAACATTTAAAAAATGGGCATCCAAATATGCCCATTTGCGGAAACAATCTGGAAGGAAGCTGCTTAGGAAAGTCACCTGCTATTCTTAACTGCTTGGTATTCGCTCTTTTACTTTCAGCGTTTGGTTCAAATTACACTTGTGAACAGATTTTATCGCACATGAAAGCGGTTTTAAGCATACAAAAAGATCACATACACTCATTAATTGATACAGACTAATTACATTAAAAATAGTTTTTTTTATGCTCATCTTCTTTAATTAAACATAAATATAAGCAATTCTAAAACAAATTTATTTGTATTATTAATTTAATAAATATAAGAGACTTTTTAATAGCACTATATTATGTAATTTCTGTAATTATTAATGTATAAAATATAAACACCTTAAATGGACAGACAATTAATGCAGGAAATGTTTATTTACAACTGTTTAACGTAAACTATTTTAATCCTCTAATATATAAATCTTGTGATGAATACCATAATGTTGGATTTATATAAAGAAATAATAATTAGTCAGTAATATTCGTTATCTTACAAAACATAACTGGTTTGGCATCACTATTGAATCAAATGTCTTGAAATGTGGACATGTTTGTAAATAAAGGGAGATAAGTAGCCCGTTTTATTTGAGCTAATATTTCTAATATGTTTCTATTGTTTTAAAAAAAAACAACAACAATAAATGGCTTACAATTTATAACTTTGAAATGATAAAACTGTAAAATAAAATATCTGAAAATTATATAGGCCTAAGTATTATGTGAATGAAGAATGTAAATGTATATTTTTAAACAACTCATTAACTACCCAATTTGTATAATTACAACTTATCTATTCCGCAATAATATAGTGATACAAATATTTCACAAAAATATAATCACATTAAATTACTTCCTAGTTAAACTAAGATGAAAGTATAATAAATTTTTGCATTTGTTAGATCCTCATCATCATTAATTAACCCTTCCCGTACCGACCTACTTCTATATATGCTGCTTTCACTTCCGCTATATACGCGCCCGGGACTGTAAGGGTTAACAAAGGATAATGTTTAGACATAAATTACCATTGAATGTGAAAATTTAGTAATAAATTATTGTATTTAATGTAAATGCAAATTAAAAAAATGATAATCACAAACTCGTTAATTTTGTATTAAATATATAACGCTTTAATAATTTTCTCTATAAATCTCCTTTGCTTTTGGCCTTTGTCTTGCTAAGGAGTTAAATTAATTGTCATATAAAAACAACTAAAAAATATATAATAGAGCAGGTTGACTTTTAGGCTGTTGGCACGCTGAATGAGTTAGCAATCCTAGTTTGGCACACTGTTAGCAAAAGGTTGCCGACCCCTGATGTAAACAATAGACAGCAGAAACAGTTAGCAGCTTTATTAATTGGTGAATATAATTATAATAGCCACGAGCGATTTACTTCCACTCCATTTGCTAGTCGGCGTTTAAAGATTAAACCATGACGCAGTAATCGAAAGTTTACCTGCTACTGACGATAGACTGCCTCTATGCTGAAAGGGTATAGATTACTATAGATCCGAGAGTTATCAATTATTGTACTCACGTAAAATCCTATATTCGACTCGAAATTATTCAACCTGTATAACTGTTAAAACCAGATGCCACTTTCATGAAGAATAATATTTGAACCCGAACTGATCTTTGTTTATAAAAAACGCCATCAGCAATTCTACATTGTGGATGTGTTATTTGTTTATGAGTAGAATTGCACCCCTTAACCTTAATGCTCAATGGGGGCGCTAAAATCACGCTTGCCAACTGGTTTGTAATGAAGATATTTGTGGAGCTCCAAAATTCAATCTTGGAAACGTATTTGGGATACATTAGTTTACATCAAAATAAAATTAAATAATTAGTTTTAATACTCATTTTGGCGCTCCCTAACGTGGCGCCCGGGGACATATGTCCCCCCCTGCCCCTCCATATGATGACTTGAAACACTGATGTTCGGAATTCCCGATTCTAAATAACGTAATTACTATACAGGAAATAAAGTTATTGATATACAACTTCCGTTTTATTTAATCGCTATGATTTTCTCAATGAAAAATTAAAATCGAAAGTTGTACAGAGCGGAAACATTTATAGATCAGTGTTGTGTGCGCACCACTGAGCTCTAATATATGGAGTGCTCAAAGGAAGTAAATTGTAGGAGAAAATGCGGACTTTTTAATATAGATAGGTGCACCGTAGACTGAACTATATATAAATTAGCGTCTAAATAATACATATATACTATTATATACATTAAAATTACTTACTCAGTTAACATATATAAGCGTATGTGGTATTCAAATAATTATTCAGACAAATTATCAACCATTTCATCTTTTGACTTGACAAAGAAATGAATCCGGTACTTATTAAAGTTAACACAACTCTCTAGTATAAGAGAGTATATAGAGTCTATATAAAATAGTTCATTTTTATCAAATTACAATGACGCAATTACAAAAAGTTTTTAAATTTTAAGTAATTTTATGTATATATAGGTCAGTCTACAGTGCACCTATCTATATTAAAAAGTCCGCATTTTCTCCCATTTTTTCTTCTCTATTTTAATTGCTTGAGCACTCCATGTATATATAGCTCAGTGGTGCGCACGGAAAAAGAATATAAGTATAAGCTCTAAAAATAGAGCAGGCGGTCCATCTTTTTCATTTGTCCCTCTAAAAGCCAGACCAAGCTCAGCTATAGTACAAATAACCGCTACTGCTCGCCTCAAAACATGTTCCCAGTAACTATACTTTTCATTTATTTGCTCTTCTAGCTTATGTAGTAGACCCGAGCCTTGTCGACGAGCTGGGTATATTAACATGCAGTCTTTATGAGTAGCGTTTGTTCATGATTATCAACTTGAATGGGTTTTTTTCCAGTCACTGAACAGGAACAATATACACATTTTTCTTGAGGACTTGTGGTGCCCCCCAAACGCTTGGTGCTCTAGGCACGTGCCTTGATTGCCTTATGGTTAATCCAGGCCTGGTTACACATTAGAACTGAGTACGCCGTTCATATATGTAGGAACTCAAAGTTTTAAACTTACCGTACAAGTAACAAATAAAGATTTTTATATTTCAGTACAAATAAAAATGAAATAATGAAACATTGTACCTTTTCATTTTATATTATTATATTATAAATATTAGGGCTTTAAAAAATATGATGGATAATTTATTAACCTAACTAAGAAGTAAAGGGAATCTATCAACTAAAGCAGAAAAGAAGTACAAATTTAGAAATGCGGATTATTTCCCTTCATTTTGGGGCAATTAAATAAGCCTGTAAACATAAATAGAAATGTAGGCCTACCCATTTCTATTACTACCAAGCAATGGCGTATTTAGGCATGTTCCAATGGAACAGCGGCCCCTACACAAAAGGAGTCTTCACTATTCCCAAAAAGTTGATTTAGACTTTTCTTTTGGCTATTATGCAACCACGAAGACATAGGCACAATCATAATGAAAAAGCGTTGTTGATGGATTGGCCATGTGCTGAGAAGAGAGGAAGGGAATATCTGCAAGACAGCCCTACACTGGACTCCAGAAAGAAAATAAAAAAGAGAGGTCAGCCAAAAGTAACCTGGCGCAGAACAGTAGAGCAGGAATTAAAGGAATTTGATCACTCCTGAGGTACGATCGGAATAGTCGCACATGACAGAGAAAGATGGAAAGACTTTGTTGCTGCCCTATGCGCCCACGAATTTCGTCTTTGGAGGTGGGCTGTCTTTCTGCATGCTGTTTTGGAACGTTTGAATGAAGCCCTTCAAAACCCACAAAGAGGTCTCAACATGGCCGTGGCTTGTCTCAAATATTTGTTGAATCCAGAATCAGCAACATTGTACACAGACTAACACTGTAATGTCGGTAGGCAGGGGGAGGTCAGGAGGGGCCCCCCACATACATTTTGGAACAGAAACAGAACAGCCGAAAAAGAACATATTGTTTTTATGATTAGTCAACCAATAGACATATTACCCGATGACATGGATCACTGAATATTTTAATTTTATTCACAGCCTAAATATCTGTTTCTCCCATATTGCTACGAGGTTTCAATGAAAATTGCTGGCTTACCCGATTAGTTTAGGCAACATATTATTTGTCCCCATGCCAATTTGAAAAATTGGGAAGAAATGGAGTTTTCTAAGTTGTGTTTTTACCCATGCTACATATTCTTGTATCGATATTTAGCCTTCAATTTACTGCAATGGATAAATTGAGTTAAAAGAAAAACTTTTTTAAAGATTTTTCTTTCTGTTATTTTGTGAATTCATATGAAATTATGGTCAGTGATTTCTGAAAATGCTGGATAAGATATAGGCTATGTACACATCACTTATTACTTAATCGCCTTAAAGTACTTAGTCACACAAACAAACACACAAGAATGAAAAAACGCACAGAAAATGTATGTAGGATCTTACATACAAATAAGAACAGTAACCCCAAAAGATTGTTTTTCTCATTTTTTATTGAAAGCCTATGCTCTGGACAGTACATAGTAGAGTCTAAGTAAACGATAAACTACAATTTGTTGTATATGTTCCTCTTTGTAATCTATCATTCTTTGTTTTTTCTCTTCTGGAGATTCAATCCAATATTGACTAGGCAGCATGAGGTCAGAGTGACTTCGACACATGGGGCAAGTTCTGGAAGAAAAGACAAAATGAATTCATTCAACAAATAAGCTAAATGTCTAGGTTATATAATCATAGTATATGTGGTTGTGGCAGTAAGAAATAAAAGATAAGTAAATAAATATAATGTTTTGTATATTAACATGCTCATATTTAAAGAATGTTTTGTTTAAAAATAAATGATGAAAATTGTTATTTAAAGTCTACGAACCTTTGTCTGGCAGAAGTTTCATCTAGAGTAACACGCCACTGCTCGATACAACTCATACAAAAAGAGTGATTGCAGTTTTCAAGAATTCCAAATCTTCTCTCAGGATCCAGTCCTTCTTTCTCCATGACATTTTCCAGACATATTCCACATTCCTTGTCAAGACTTTGTATGTGGTGAACTGATAGACATTCCTAAAGAGAAGAGGAAAAAGTAAAAGTCATGAGATTTACTTAAAATACAGTGCTTTGAATAGTAGAATATGCACGGTATTATTATTCAATTCTATGGAACTGACTGAACATAATTACTGATTCGTAAATATTTCCAGAATGTGTGCTCAGAGCATTGTATTGCCCATCTCAAAGTCAGAGACTCAAATCTTGGTAGTCTGAACACTGAGAATCATTCTCATGTCTGCAAAGAGTCGCAGTCTACAAATCTCTTAAATCTCTCGTAATAGAGACATCAGAATCAGTCAGGCTATGTTAGAGATTGGGGAATAAATCGGGACAGTCAACTTGAGTCACACAATATCATTTTCATAGCACAATATAACTATGTATATCCATTTAATATCAATTTATAACTATATAAAAAACAACATACCCTATGATGGCTTTCTCTCTGGTTCATATCTGTTGGATGAAGTTGAGGCATTTCACACACGTTACAAATATCACCATGAAGATTGACACAGTGCTCTTTATATGGACATCTACCAAAAGAATTCAATGGACATAAACCTCTATGGAATCGTTCTATTTCAGGCCCATAGACTAACATCTCTGGGGCCAATGTAGGCAATAAAGCATTCCATGTATAGTGTCCTTGTTCTGGTACTAAATCTTCATTCACAGCAGATGGGTTGATGAAGCTAGAGGGCTCATTATATATAGGCTGTTGGTTCTGTGAAATAGATGTCCTTAGTGATGGTTGGTTGTATGTTCGTAAACTTCCTCTCGCTTGTCTAGATCTGAAAAGAGTCATTTGCTTTAATAAGACACTAATGTTTAAATAGATGCAAAGACATGACAATTTGATTACACAATGCAAAACATTCAAGACATTCTGAGATTTGAAACATACACAATCTCATAATATAGTAACATTTCCATGGATTGGGAAACATGTTACAATTTGCCCTAACCATTGCCTATTACTATATTTGTTTACCTGCATCCGTCTCCACAAGCACAGCGTCCATAGGAATTATCTTGAGAAACATACTGTGTTTCATCCTGTCTGGATGTTACATGAAGATATTGACATTCTTCTCCTTTATTGCAGACACCACGAAGAAAATAGCTGGGAATATACATGAGATAATACATTAGAAACAAACAAAATCTAATTAGACCTTGGTATAAATATTTTTTTAAGAAAAATAACTAGTAGTGTCTAGCGTGAATGTATTAATATAAAAGAGAATGGGCAAGCCTATGATTTACACAATAATTACATATTAGGGCCTACATGTGTTATTGCTAACGCTACTGACTTCCTTAGTAAGGTAATAATTGTTTGTTTTGTACAGATATTTGCAATATTTCAAATACATTTAATATGCTACCCGGTAGGCATAGTGAGTTATAATTACAATATGCCTAGATATTAATTGTGTTTTATTTTAGTTACTTAGATGAAACGTAAAACCCTTTAGGGAGTTATTTATCACTCAGCTATATATACAGGAGTGCTCAATCACTTCAAATAAAGCCACAAATAAAACACATATTATAAAAGTTTGAACTAGTAAGGTGGTCGATTTGACCCGGATATACATATCGTCAAATAATTACTTTTGATTTAAAGACCAAGTGAAGAGGTTTTTCTCAAAGGAACGAGATTTGAAATAGCCTCATACGGCAGTGACGTTTGAGAAAGGAAAAAAAATAAACAAAACTCGACGCTCTAAATCTATATTTAACCATTTTGTAAAAAATAAGAACCGGGAAAAGATTCAAAACATGTGGCAATAGATTCAAAACTAGTGACAATATTAATTTTTCCTAGTCGAAATCCCTTCTCTTACGTCACTTTCCTATATGTTGCCAGAAATAAAAACATCTCAAATGGCTACGATATTTCGATTTTTCCTCCGAAAAACACACACATTTTAGTGCAAATATTGAACTAATTACTTAAAATTTAACTTTGAACTTTTGTATAAATTATTTTTATTAACATTCAGATGCTCAATACACTATTTACTATCAAAATCAAATGTTAACTCAATTTTAATAAAAAAATAAAGCTCTTCACTTGGTTTTTAAACACTCTGGAAATGCGTCCATGAAAATAAAATCAACAAAATAGTTGTTGATCTTTCTCAATTAAATACGTTGAATACCAAAATATAAGTATTATGGTCAAATATACACTTATTCATGGATTTTAGTTTGTTCATCACTCGAGTTATACTCATGCACGAAATAAATGTCTATACATGGACCGCTTGCTTTAGTATTTCTGCTATATGATGACTTGAAACACTGATTTTCGGAATTTCCGCTTCGTTGTTTCCTTTGCACTTCCGTCTTATTGAATTTTCTCAATGAAAAAATAACATCGAAAGATGTATAAAGCGGAAACATTTAAGAAACAACGAGGAGCGTAGCCTTAATGGTTGCGTACGGGAAAAAAAGTTGATAAAAGCTCTAAAAATAGAGCAAGCGGTGGTCCATCTTAGTATAGTCTATGGTCTTACCACAGAATAGATATACCTATTATGTGCGTCTTACTCAGTAAACTTATCTATAATATATAATTAAGTGTCTGCATTTCCCCAACAAATTTAGTTGATTTAGCACTCCATATAGGCCTATATATAGCCTAGCTTTGTGCTATTTATTTAATAAATTATTGAACTTAGCAAGTTCTATCCACGGTTCAATCATGTACTGGTTTAATGACATTAAATATAACATCCGATAATAATAAAAACGAAGAAATTTCTTTTTACTTTCTATCTATAAAAATAATATAAGCCAATTATTTTAAATTAAAATAATGTAATCGATTTCATTTTTAAAATATATTAGGGCCTATACTTCAATCGACGAAGAAGAAAACAAGCAACCTATACAATATATAACTTACCGGCACACACGATTGTATTTCCTACTGTTGTAATCGAATGTTCTTGATTGGTATCCACCTTCTGCCATAGTTAGGCTTTAGTAAACAAATAACAATTAAAATCTAAGATAGATAGTGAAAACAAACTATAACACTTATTGACTAAGTCGCTGCAAAAGTAAGACGTCCAACTTGAAAATGACCAAAGTCACTTCTGACAAAATTAGTAAGACGAGTGTAGTTATATATTGACTATGTCAGCAGGCAGTGGTCACAGCAATCAATTGTTCAATATTGTATCCTCACCGGATGGGGTCAATGGGATACGCATCACAAAGATCCAATGTAAACATTGCCCACACAGCAGACGATCCTTCAATAAACAATACCATTCAAGCGTAACAAAGAGCGTGTCACCAGCATTACACAACAAAAAGTCTGACCTAATTGTTAAAATGAACGAGTGTCGAACCATTGGTCAAATGTTTAAGATAAATAAAAATTCTCCGACTATGTTTGCTACTCAATAAGGTTAATCTGATTTGATGAATGGAAACAATCGGTTGTGATTGAAAATACACCGTACAACCCAAAAATGATTATGTAATAATGGATTATGTTTTCATTTTACGTATTTTTCTTTATAGCCTACCCGGTACCTACTTTAAAACTTGTATAACGATGTGTTAAATATTAATATATGGAAGAAAAATATATAAAAGAAAATGAAGTAATTTAATAAATGAAGGTGTGAAAACATCGCAGATAGAAAAAATATGTTCTTGTTAAAAGAAAGTGTCCATTTGAGATAAATAGGCCTACAACAATATGCAATTTTATTGGAAAATGTTAAACATAACGTTCTTGAAAATCAAAATATTTTAGTTTCTTGACACAATAAAAGGAATTAATTTTATGTTATGTCGTATTATTTTATGCTCATGTAAAAGAAATCATTATATAGGCCTTTTGAACATGTAAATACTAGGCCTATTATAGATGATGGATAATATAAGTTTATATAGGCATATTATTTTTTTAATCCTTATTCCATTACTAGATACCATTAATTACGTCAACAATTTTAAGGCAATTTTTACCCCCCCCCCACCTGTAGACCTAGGCTACCCCTTGTCAACAGTTTTGTCAAAACCCCTAGTAAAATTATGTCAAACAATTTCCACACCTCCCCCCCCCCCCCCCTTTCCGAAAAACAAAACAAAAACAAACATTTTATTCGGCTGGCTTTTATATAAAAAAAAAAAGAAGAGATGTTTTATTAAAGGTCTACAAGTAAATTTGATTACATTTAAAAAAGTAGTGTAACAGATTTAAATTTGACTATAACTATATTCTATAAAACACTTAGAATTCATTAAAAAATCGAAATTCTATTTTCTAGCTTCTATAATTATCCAATGGGAAAGCCAAGTGTTCATAAATAGTTAGTCTATATATACCATCTCTCCATAAGCAATACTTTGCAAAAGTTTACAAAGCAGCACAACTTTGAAATTGTGGCACAATTCAATAAAACATCAAAAAGTGTTAGCAAAAATTTAACAGGCTTAACATTTTTCTTTCTCGTCCATATTTGTCAATAATTGTATTTCGAAATTGATACTAATCTGCTGGTTTGAGATTTTTTAAAATTAAAGTTGTGTGACCCTTCTTAAAAATCGTTAAGACTGGAATAGTCGTAGTTGACTGACTAGCAAACTCTAGGATTAAACTGGTAGGCTTATGATGTTAAAGGCCGAGCGAGTGTATGTCATGCAACGACACTGTCATACACATATATGACTAATTTCCATTTTTATTAAATATATTATAAAAAGTTACATTCTTGACTTTAGATTATCTTGAACCCCTTCCACCCTCCTCCATTACAACAGTTGTCAATAATTCCCCCTCCCCCAATGTAATAAATGGCCGACCCATACCAAAGGACCCACTGATGCGCAATAAATAAACATAGGCATCTGTAAATGATAAGATACAAAGAAGAATCCATTTTTAAACGTTCTGAAACTATGGTATATAGAAACTGGTATTTTACAAATTAATTATTTATGTAAATTGTTCATACATCATAGAAAGAAATATTTTCACTTAGTCAATTTAATTATTTACGTAAATTGTTCATACATCATAGAAAGAAATATTTTCACTTAGTCAATTTAATTATTTATGTAAATTGTTCATACATCATAGAAAGAAATATTTTCACTTAGTCAATTTAATTATTTACGTAAATTGTTCATACATCATAGAAAGAAATATTTTCACTTAGTCAATTTAATTATTTATGTAAATTGTTCATACATCATAGAAAGAAATATTTTCACTTAGTCAATTTAATTATTTACGTAAATTGTTCATACATCATAGAAAGAAATATTTTCACTTAGTCAATTTAATTATTTATGTAAATTGTTCATACATCATAGAAAGAAATATTTTCACTTAGTCAATTTAATTATTTACGTAAATTGTTCATACATCATAGAAAGAAATATTTTCACTTAGTCAATTTAATTATTTATGTAAATTGTTCATACATCATAGAAAGAAATATTTTCACTTAGTCAATTTAATTATTTATGTAAATTGTTCACACATCAAAGAAAGAAATATTTTCACTTAGTCAATTTAATTATTCATGTAAATTGTTCATACATCAAAGAAAGAAATATTTTCACTTCGTCAATTTATTTGTTCCCAAAAACTTGCAGACTTTTAATCGTGTAACTTTTTGTTTGAGGCTTTTTTTTTCAATTAATGTAACTCTTTTATATTTGCAATTATTTGAGAGAGGTTGTTTTTTTTTACTCAGTGACCAGTACTTAACCAGAGGCTTAAAATGCGTCCACTCGTAGACCCGCCCACATAACACCACCTTCAGGCACCTTCCCTAAAACTGTATGAAAACTTTGTATGATGCGTCATTCTATATTTAATAATCAACATCTGTACATCTGTATGCAATTCTACTGAGCATTTTCCCTTCAAGGTTTACCCGATAATAAAGACTTAATATATATTAAAACCGAAATTATAAAATGTTCATGTTCCACTGATAGATTAAATAAAGCTATTAGGTCCTTAATATCAAAATAATTTGTGTAAATAGGATGAGTGATCAATCGCTTGGCTTAGTGCAGACTGTTTAACTTTGTTTATAATTACATTAGATGTTGTTTGATAAAAGATAGAAAGACTAGACTCACTACCTGAAATATGATGTAGAAATTATCATTCAAAGTTTATCGATAGAGTTACATTACAGGTTTATCCATACAAGTTCATCATGTTTATCAATACAAATGTATCAAAACAAATTTATCAATGCAAGTTTATCATGTTTATCAATACAAGTTCATCATGTTTATCAATACAAATGTATCAATACAAATTTATCAATACAAGTTCATCATGTTTATCAATAAAAGTTTATAAATACAAGTTTATCAATACAAGTTTATAAATACAAGTTTATCAATACAAGTTTATCAATACAAGTTTATCAATACAAGTTTATCAATACAAGTTTATCAATACAAATTTATCAATACAAATTTATCAATGCAAGTTTATCAATACAAGTTTATCAATACAAGTTTATCAATACAAGTTTATCAATACAAGTTTATCAATACAAGTTTATCAATACAAGTTTATCAATACAAGTTTATCAATACAAGTTTATCATACACGCTTATCAACACAGGTTTATCAATGTATGTTTATCAATGTATGTTTATCCATGTATGTTTATCATTACAAGTTTATCCATACAAGTTTATCCATACAAGTTTATCAATACAAGTTTATTCATACAAGTTTATTCATACAAGTTTATCAATACAAGTCTATCAATAAAGAATTCTCAATACAAGTTTACCAACAAAATGTTACCCCTTTCCTTATTTTAATTTAAGACCAAATTAAGCTTTGTTTATCAAAGCCTTTGAAAACAATATAGACCTACAAGTGGATTGTGTGGCAACCAGTTGCATTAAAATTCCCAACAACCTAGAGAGACTTGATAAACTTAAAGTGCTGATAAGATTTTTAAACTGGACTTGTGTACAAGAATTCCATGCTATGTCACACTCAATGTGAGAGAGTTAAAAAAATCCCTATTAAGCTTATAAGTTTGTTGTAGGCCTATTTAATGTATAAATATGTTATACCGGTAACATAAACTAACTCGTTGTTTGTTTTGTTCCATGATTGAGATCACTCGTACAGAGCTTTGGTAAAACATACATTATCACATAGACAATCAGGTTTAACAATGTTTCAGGCATAACTAGCACTTGCTGGAAAGAATTCACACAATGGACAATCAGCGGCCCGGCTTTACCAACAAAATCATTGAGGCGTGAGCAGGTTGATATCATTGGCTACACAGTTGATAAAACACAAAGATCGTGGCGGAAAGACAATTACGTCAATTGAAAGCTGGCCACGGTGATAAATACAAACAGTCGACCCTGTAAGACATGGATAGTTTATTGGTATCAATGTTGTGTAAACACTACACACCTTACACTAAACAGATGTACCCCAAACATAGATTAAACAACAATACATTGATCTTGTAGGTTCTCTAGCTATTACCTTGTTGTTAATTCTCCTTTTTTTCACTAGAATTCGACGTAAATCTAGGCCAACCTTTGTACTAGATGGCCAACATTTAGATTCGAGTGAATATAATATTTATTCTCTTGTTTTGTTTTTTTTATATTCAATTGGTGGGCTTAGGGGACGTGCATTAATTACGTCAACAAAATAGGGGGAGGTGGGGTCTGAAAAAGTTTGACAGTAACGTTGTTGACAAGGGGTAAAAATCGCCTAAAAATTGTTGACGTAATTAATGGACGTCCCCTTATGTGTCTGTTTGTTTGGGATGAACATTTTAAAAAATCTCTAAATTTCTCTCCCTAAATTTCCTCAAAATAAAATGAAGTAATGAATATTTAGAGTTAAATTATTTTAAGATAGAAATCAGATCGATAACTCCTTGTTGTATCGTCTGCTTATTTTTAGAATTTGTACATTCACTTCTCATTGTGTAAATATCGAATTTTGTCTATTTCAATTTTTTAAGTTTGATAAAACATTTTTTATAAAGTGAATTCCTTTGTATGGACACAATGTGTCAGGCTGGAATTTTAGATTTTTCTTCATTTAGTTGTAAAGTTTTACTTTTGCTCTCCGGCTTACTACTTGAGTTAGTTAAGTAGTTTTAATTTTGAAGATTTTTTTCTTTAAAAAATTATACCTATAAAATTACCTATCATCTTTTTTTAATTCACAGTTTCCGCAAATTAAAGAAAAACTTGAACATGTTGCGTTAAAATAAATCCCTGAACATGTATGTTATTGTAAATTTCTTCCACGGAGTAGTGAACGAATGCAAATAGCCCTACCAAAATATTCTCGGTAAAAAGGAAATATTCAAATGTATAGTAAATATTGTATTATTATTATATTTTTATCCAAGTAACTATTGTATTATTATTTTATTTTTATCCAAGTAAGCGTTTTTCACTGCTACCATCCCAGTACAAAACATTTTGTGAGTTTGTCATATTTGTCAAGATTTATATTAATTATATTCTTTTTTTTCTAAACAATGTAATTGATTCTGGTTTGATGTCAATAAAATCATTAAAAAAATTTATAACCTGCCGATTTCATTTATCAGTATTGCAAAACTATCATGTGATAGACATCCAATTCTATCGTGTCTGTTGATATGTTTGTTTTTCAGCTTCATATTAAGGAAATATTGATTCCGACAATGTGAATGCAAAGGCTATTTTAAGATTTTAGTGCTGGCTTTAGAGTTATTCACGTATAACAAAACAACCACGTTTTGGAAAGAAAAATTTGTTTTCTGGAAGAGGTATTGGGTAATGGCATTCGCCCCCTCTTCCCGAATGTTTATTTTTAACAATCTGGTAAGTTTCTTTGAATCAGAAGGTATTGTCCGCCACGAACCACTAGAATCAACTTTTTTTGGTTACCGCCCCTGACGTATCTTGACCAGATTGATCGCATTGTTTAGAGATAATGTGCCACATTGGACTGTCAGTTGTAGTGACCAAATGTTTCAACTGATCAGACTTATTTTACTATTTAATGTAAAACGTATGATATATAGTTCAGTCAGATCTGAGTACTGGTTTGAAACCTGTTGCTGAGTTTGTCCTAATTACAAAAAGAAGTTTGTGCCTGCACTTTTACACAATGACAGAACGAAGTTTGTGCCTGCACTTTTACACAATGACAGAACGAAGTTTGTGCCTGCACTTTTACACAATGACAGAACGAAGTTTGTGCCTGCACACAATGACAGAACGAAGTTTGTGCCTGCACTTTTACACAATGACAGAACGAAGTTTGTGCCTGCACTTTTACACAATGACAGAACGAAGTTTGTGCCTGCACTTTTACACAATGACAGAACGAAGTTTGTGCCTGCACTTTTACACAATGACAGAACGAAGTTTGTGCCTGCACTTTTACACAATGACAGAACGAAGTTTGTGCCTGCACTTTTACACAATGACAGAACGAAGTTTGTGCCTGCACTTTTACACAATGACAGAACGAAGTTTGTGCCTGCACTTTTACACAATGACAGAACGAAGTTTGTGCCTGCACTTTTACACAATGACAGAACGAAGTTTGTGCCTGCACTTTTACACAATGACAGAACGAAGTTTGTGCCTGCACTTTTACACAATGACAGAACGAAGTTTGTGCCTGCACTTTTACACAATGACAGAACGAAGTTTGTGCCTGCACTTTTACACAATGACAGAACGAAGTTTGTGCCTGCACTTTTACACAATGACAGAACGAAGTTTGTGCCTGCACTTTTACACAATGACAGAACGAAGTTTGTGCCTGCACTTTTACACAATGACAGAACGAAGTTTGTGCCTGCACTTTTACACAATGACAGAACGAAGTTTGTGCCTGCACTTTTACACAATGACAGAACGAAGTTTGTGCCTGCACTTTTACACAATGACAGAACGAAGTTTGTGCCTGCACTTTTACACAATGACAGAACGAAGTTTGTGCCTGCACTTTTACACAATGACAGAACGAAGTTTGTGCCTGCACTTTTACACAATGACAGAACGAAGTTTGTGCCTGCACTTTTACACAATGACAGAACGAAGTTTGTGCCTGCACTTTTACACAATGACAGAACGAAGTTTGTGCCTGCACTTTTACACAATGACAGAACGAAGTTTGTGCCTGCACACAATGACAGAACGAAGTTTGTGCCTGCACACAATGACAGAACGAAGTTTGTGCCTGCACTTTTACACAATGACAGAACGAAGTTTGTGCCTGCACTTTTACACAATGACAGAACGAAGTTTGTGCCTGCACTTTTACACAATGACAGAACGAAGTTTGTGCCTGCACACAATGACAGAACGAAGTTTGTGCCTGCACTTTTACACAATGACAGAACGAAGTTTGTGCCTGCACTTTTACACAATGACAGAACGAAGTTTGTGCCTGCACTTTTACACAATGACAGAACGAAGTTTGTGCCTGCACTTTTACACAATGACAGAACGAAGTTTGTGCCTGCACTTTTACACAATGACAGAACGAAGTTTGTGCCTGCACTTTTACACAATGACAGAACGAAGTTTGTGCCTGCACTTTTACACAATGACAGAACGAAGTTTGTGCCTGCACTTTTACACAATGACAGAACGAAGTTTGTGCCTGCACACAATGACAGAACGAAGTTTGTGCCTGCACACAATGACAGAACGAAGTTTGTGCCTGCACTTTTACACAATGACAGAACGAAGTTTGTGCCTGCACTTTTACACAATGACAGAACGAAGTTTGTGCCTGCACTTTTACACAATGACAGAACGAAGTTTGTGCCTGCACTTTTACACAATGACAGAACGAAGTTTGTGCCTGCACACAATGACAGAACGAAGTTTGTGCCTGCACTTTTACACAATGACAGAACGAAGTTTGTGCCTGCACTTTTACACAATGACAGAACGAAGTTTGTGCCTGCACTTTTACACAATGACAGAACGAAGTTTGTGCCTGCACTTTTACACAATGACAGAACGAAGTTTGTGCCTGCACTTTTACACAATGACAGAACGAAGTTTGTGCCTGCACTTTTACACAATGACAGAACGAAGTTTGTGCCTGCACTTTTACACAATGACAGAACGAAGTTTGTGCCTGCACTTTTACACAATGACAGAACGAAGTTTGTGCCTGCACACAATGACAGAACGAAGTTTGTGCCTGCACACAATGACAGAACGAAGTTTGTGCCTGCACTTTTACACAATGACAGAACGAAGTTTGTGCCTGCACTTTTACACAATGACAGAACGAAGTTTGTGCCTGCACTTTTACACAATGACAGAACGAAGTTTGTGCCTGCACACAATGACAGAACGAAGTTTGTGCCTGCACTTTTACACAATGACAGAACGAAGTTTGTGCCTGCACTTTTACACAATGACAGAACGAAGTTTGTGCCTGCACTTTTACACAATGACAGAACGAAGTTTGTGCCTGCACTTTTACACAATGACAGAACGAAGTTTGTGCCTGCACTTTTACACAATGACAGAACGAAGTTTGTGCCTGCACACAATGACAGAACGAAGTTTGTGCCTGCACTTTTACACAATGACAGAACGAAGTTTGTGCCTGCACTTTTACACAATGACAGAACGAAGTTTGTGCCTGCACTTTTACACAATGACAGAACGAAGTTTGTGCCTGCACTTTTACACAATGACAGAACGAAGTTTGTGCCTGCACTTTTACACAATGACAGAACGAAGTTTGTGCCTGCACTTTTACACAATGACAGAACGAAGTTTGTGCCTGCACTTTTACACAATGACAGAACGAAGTTTGTGCCTGCACTTTTACACAATGACAGAACGAAGTTTGTGCCTGCACACAATGACAGAACGAAGTTTGTGCCTGCACACAATGACAGAACGAAGTTTGTGCCTGCACTTTTACACAATGACAGAACGAAGTTTGTGCCTGCACTTTTACACAATGACAGAACGAAGTTTGTGCCTGCACTTTTACACAATGACAGAACGAAGTTTGTGCCTGCACTTTTACACAATGACAGAACGAAGTTTGTGCCTGCACTTTTACACAATGACAGAACGAAGTTTGTGCCTGCACTTTTACACAATGACAGAACGAAGTTTGTGCCTGCACTTTTACACAATGACAGAACGAAGTTTGTGCCTGCACTTTTACACAATGACAGAACGAAGTTTGTGCCTGCACTTTTACACAATGACAGAACGAAGTTTGTGCCTGCACTTTTACACAATGACAGAACGAAGTTTGTGCCTGCACTTTTACACAATGACAGAACGAAGTTTGTGCCTGCACTTTTACACAATGACAGAACGAAGTTTGTGCCTGCACTTTTACACAATGACAGAACGAAGTTTGTGCCTGCACTTTTACACAATGACAGAACGAAGTTTGTGCCTGCACTTTTACACAATGACAGAACGAAGTTTGTGCCTGCACTTTTACACAATGACAGAACGAAGTTTGTGCCTGCACTTTTACACAATGACAGAACGAAGTTTGTGCCTGCACTTTTACACAATGACAGAACGAAGTTTGTGCCTGCACTTTTACACAATGACAGAACGAAGTTTGCAACCAAGGATGTATACTAATAGTCGTGAAATAAATACAGTATGCCGGTAAGTGTTTCATTTTTAAAAGTCTTATTAATAAATATAGATATCTATATGTTTAGTGTTATTGAAGATCATTTTAGAATTGAAGGGTTTTATCGTTTTGTTGAAGATTATTTTAGAATTTATAAGTTTAGTGTTGTGTTGAAACATTTATTTTAGAATTTATAAGTTTAGCGTTTTGTTGAAACATTAAAATTTATTTCACATTTTATTGGATTGATATGGGGCACTGGTCGAGCGGCCACGCGTTCGGCTGGCGTATCGAAGGTCCTGGGTTCGAATCCTGGTGAGGACTAGAATTTGTTCTCGGATCTGGAGGGTGTCATTGAGTCTACCAGCTCTGACTTTAGTTGGGGTAAAGTAAAGGCGGCTGGGCATTGTGCTGTCCACACAATCCCCTAGTATGCACTGGAAACAGAGACTTATGATCACCGGCCCCACGGATCAGTTTGGTCGGAATTTTATTTTTTCTTGGGTTGACATTTAATTTATTTATTTAATAAAGTGGGTTGAAATTAAATTATTAAAATAGAACTAGATCTTTCAGTAATGTTAGAAAGGCCGTAACGAACTCCGCGCTTGTCAACACACACACACACAAAAGGCTTTGAAAAACTAACGACCAGAAAAACACACAAACACTTATAAAAATTGGTACATTATTGCACGTCTTCTAGACTTACAAAGACACTAGTAGAATTCGTTTAAAACTATTTTAGAATGTTATTGTCGTTTTGTTTTTATGATCGCGATGAGCATATTAGCATGGAGTGAGGCGCTATATAAATGATCAATTATTAATTATTATTATTAATTAAGGGGATTGTGGAGGTTTAACTTTAAAAAGAAAGACACATCCCTCCCCTAGAATGATATTACATGCCCTGTTTCCAAACTGTTACATAGATGAAGTCATTATGTGTTAGATGAAGGGAAGAGTGTACACGAGAAATGAAAGCCAAGCCTCTCCTCACTTCAATTTTAGACTTTCCGAGGGCCATACCTATCCCGTTGAATAACAGTCCAATGCTCTGGCTGTAGACCACTACGTCGCAGAAAATCAATACCGGTACTTCTGTATTCATTAGTTCTTGTCTTTTCATTGAAAGCTGCACACATTTTAAATTATATTTTACAATAAATTTTATTGTTAAACATTCTATTTAGAATGTCATTTTATACAGTTATGTAGGCTATTCATAAATTAAATATTTCAGATATTATCTACGTGGCTTCTGCAACAGAGGAGAACAATGTCAATATCTTCATGTCATATCTAATACAGACAGTTTGTCGCTATTTCCTCAATAATAGTTGCGCTTTTGGTGATACTTGCAGGTTATATTTCATTTGGCACTTGAATTATATGATAATTATTGGATTATTATATTAGATCTGTTGATTACTCAGAACTATACCCCAAAATCTGGTAATGGAAGGGATCGAGTTGCCTAATTACTAATATGTCTGTGTTGAATCGATTGAATAATTATTTTTGGGTTAAATAAACTATATCCCTTTTCATATCAATTCGTTTATAATTAACCCGTTACTATCAATATAGTATTTTTTTTTAAATTGCATGCATATAATTTTGTACCAGTAATCACGTGGTCTGATCGTAGTTGTAAAGATAACAAATTTGAGATGGTGTCGATGGGTCTAACCGGCCGATCACCTAACATCAGTAGGAGATATTGGACTGGCTAGCTTTTCCTTTCATTCCGTGACCTTTGCTACCGAGTACTGCTTCATCAGCCTATTTTACCAAAAGAAATCTACTATAAAGAAAAATCGAACTATTATTATTTTAAACTATAGTCTATAGGCGATTGATTAAAGCATGCACAACTTATGATAAAGATTACCTTGCCAAATTTTCTGTTAATTCTAAGATAATTATTACTTTAAAAAGTAATTTTTTTTTCTCCATAACTTCCATTAGATACAGACATGTCAAGACAGACATAACGAATATTTTTCTGCGTTACCAGTATTTGATTCTTCACTGACTTCGTCGTCATCTTCTTCAACTGCAGACTCTGCTTACCACGCAGAATTTGAGGGAGAATCATCCTACCATGTAGAATTTAAGCGTGACTCTGTCCACCATGCAGAATCTGAGCTTGACTCTGCCTACTATGCAGAATCTGAGCTTGACTCTGCCTACCATACAGAATTAATGCGTGACTCTGCCCACCATGCAGAATCTGAGCTTGACTCTGCCTACTATGCAGAATCTGAGCTTGACTCTGCCCACCATACAGAATTAATGCGGGACTCTGCCTACTATGCAGAATCTGAGCTTGACTTTGCCTACCATGCCCTTGTCGATAAACTTATTACTAGCTTGAATCTGGACGGTGACTGTCAAGAGGAGCCAATTGTAAGAGATGTGCAGCCGACAAGGACCACTGGGTCGCCATCTTTGGAATCGGAAGAAGTAGAGTCGAATGACTTGCTCTGCCCTTTGAACTTTGTAGGTGCGTGTCATAATGAGAAGGAGTGTGATTTTCTTCATGGTACTAAGTGTGATGTCTGTAAAATGGCCAAACTTCATCCGAGGAACAAGAGGCAGAGAGAAAGACACGAGAGGGTGAGTTTGTCGCAGTTATGTGAAGTACATTAACAAATATAATGGATACAGTGGTCTGGTTGCATTTAATTTTGCCTAAGGTGTTTGTATATGAAAAAAGAATATTATAGATAATAATCAGATTATTTTTTTTTTTGCGTCGTTCTTCAGCCTCCGGGCTTTGTGTTAGCAACGCATTCCCTTGCATGTCTTGAAATAAAAAGCTTCTGAAGTGTAAAAATGAAAGTAACGTCCCTTTTCAATTAAATTTGATAGGATTGAATCACTTCGTGAGCACAATACTTAAAACAATAACATTAGAACGATTTTTATCTTTTTTTTTTTATGAGATAAAAAATACTTTTAGAAATGTTTGTGACTGTACATTGTTACAGCCTGTGACACCATGGGTGTTAAGGGTGGCTGCATTTAAGTTTCTCCACAGTTCTCAATTACCCTCACTAAACATTCTGAAATAGCTGATGTTTTTTTCTTTATAATTCTCATTAGTTAGTTTACGTGAATATTTAAAAAAAAATACTCGCTTCATTCTCTATCTGTCTAGGCATGTATTGCTGAACATGAAAATCAAAGTCAGGACATGGAATGTGGCATTTGTCAAGAAAACGTGATGAGTAAAGAAGACTTGTACCCTGACAAGAGATTTGGGATACTAGAAAGCTGTAATCATTGTTTTTGTTCTAGTTGTCTCGTACAGTGGCGACTCAATGTGAATGAAACTGTGGAAAGAAACAAGTAAGTGAAGTAACATTTCTTAATCCTAACCCAAACTCACTCAACTACTTCAAGATGTTCAACGCACCAGGTTGTCTAATTAATTTCTAATTAATTTCTATAGTCCAGTTTGTTTGAATGTCTATAAATACATTTAAAATTATATTATTATGTGTGTAGGCTATTTGTGTATAAAAAATAGCCTTTAGATAATAATTATATATGTATACTTATATTAGACTAAGCTTAATATATAATTTTTAAAAATGCAGTTTATAATGTTGCTTTCTTTATCATTGTATAAACCTTAAAATTACCAACCAGTGGCTTAACTAGAAAAAAAGGATTCTGAGGCTGACGAGGCGCCAGGGGTGTGGTTCAAAATTCGGTGGTATTTAAAATGTAACCTTTTATTTATTACTATGTTAACCTAAGTAGATATATGCTAAATAAAGTGTCAGTTTTGGCGGGTTGGGGCGACGATGTTCTCTATGCATCTCTCTAGTTATGCCACTGTTTCCAGCTCGATTTTTGATACAATTCTTGTTTTTCCAAAAACAGTATCTGTTGTTTTTCTTTTTATCTAATTTTAAAAACATTATATTGTCTTGTTGTTTTTCATAGAACATGCCCGATGTGTCGTACATTTTCCGGAAACTTTATTCTGTACAAATATTGGACTGAACGCCCGGATGAAAAGAGACAACTTCTGAAAAACTTTGATGAAGAGTTGGAGCAAACAAAAGAATTTCGCATTCTTAATTTATTTCTTTTTTTAGCCTCATTTGAAGATAATTTATAATAAAACGAATAAATATAATAATATCCATCGTTTTGTTTACTTCCATATAGTGTGGTTTGATTAGTCAATTACTTGAAGTTTAGAAAAGTTATTCGTTTATATTTTAGTTGAATAGTGTTTTTAATATGATTACAAAATCAATTTCTCGAAATTGTAATAGCAATATGTAGCTTAATAAACATTTAATTTTATTTACCCACAGGAAGTTTTCTATTAATTTTAAATGCGTGGATTTTGAAGTTTTAGTATGTTCACTAGATCTATAACTCAAAAGAGATTATCTGAGTCGGCATCTGCCCCTTATAGCTTCTTACATCTTGTAGACTGAGCCATGCCTTCTATCAATCAGTACATGATCAATTAGATTACGGGTGATTCCGTCTGGTGAGATCCAAATAGCTTTATGTATACAGTTTACTGTTTTTCTCTTTGTAAATTTTGTTTATAACAAACTAATAAGAAATAAGAATAACTACGCTAAGTTCACCCGATAGTATACTGACACAGTGGTGTACTGACTAAATGGTATACTGACTCAATTGTGTACTGGACACATTGGTGTAGGCCTACTGACTCAATTGTGTACTGGACACATTGGTGTAGGCCTACTGACTCACTTGTGTACTGACTCAATCGTAAACAGAAACAGTGGTGTACCATACTCTGATTCAATGGTATACTGGAACAGTGGTGTAAAATGCTGTATTAACTTAATGGTGTACTGACACAATGGTGTACTGACTTAAAGGTGTACTGACTTAAAGGTGCATTAACTCAATGGTGTACTGACACAATGGCACACTGACTCAATTGTGTACAGAATGGTCTACAGATTTAATAGTGCACTGAAACAATGATATACCTAATATTAACTCTATATTAAACCAAACCATTCAATATCCTTGCAATGACTGACATTGAATCTCATGGGCACAAATCTCAATGCACTAGGCTCTAGGACCAGAATTTAAACCAAGATGTTAACTATTCATTTAGTGTAAGTATTTTAAGAAAACAACAAAACAGATCAAACAAATCCCTTTAATTTAAACCATTATACTAAATGATAAGTTTATTTATTTATTTGTGTGGTAACAGAAGGTTATAGCCAACATACAATGATAAGAACAAGAAAATCACTTGCACTACTTGTACATAAACAAGCATAAGCAAACAAAATATGTTTTCCTAAGAAAATGACAAATTGTATTTCCCAGAAACTAAACTATGTCAATATTATAAATTGTAATACATGACAGTGACAGAACAAATATAACACTGTGGATGAATATATATAGCAGATGAATATATAGTGGATGGATATATAAGACTTACAAATTGTTTTTATCATTATATGTTACTTTTACCAACTGTTAACATTTTGTTTTGACATTGGAAATAAAAACATTCTTTTATAACTGTGGAATAGAAAGGGCAAGGGCTAGTTAGACCATAACAATTTAAATATCAACTACATAAGTAATGATGTATTCCCAAATACAACAAAAAAGCACAACAAAATTACAACATAAAAATCATTTTCCATTGATGCAAAAAGATTCAGTCATAATAATTTGTGTGTGTCCATAACTATGGAATAATTTTACTGTGTCTATATCAATGATATAATTTTACTGTGTTTATATCAATGGTATAATATTACTGTGTCTATATCAATGGTATAATTTTGTAAAAACTCATAGACCACAAGACATTTACATGTCATTGATATTTTTTGTTAGATGAAGTGTAACTCTGATAGAAGAGGAATCTAAACTATATCATGAAACACATTGAATAATTACGAAACAAAATATTTGTTTTTACCCCCTTCCCATATCTGTTTATTAAATGTGACAATGCTTTTAAACAATTCATTCTAGAAAACTTGACGAGGAGCGCTCACCAGTTTCTGTGGTCACTGCATACTAGGGGATAATGTGACCAGCACATTACCCAGCCACCTTTACTTTACCCCAACTACAGTCGGGTATTTATCAGAGCTGGTTAGACTCAGGGAAACCCTCCAGTCCCAAGACTAATCCTAGCCTTCACCAGGATTTAGGATCAACAAGTGTTAAATTATGGCCAGTCAAAACGCTAGTTAGTTAATGTCACACAAATGTTTTTGAACTTGGTACCACTTCTGCACATGTGCATTACCAATTTATCATTTGATGAAAATGTCAAAACAAAATGTAATTTAACAATAACAAATAGTTTACAAAGAAAGTTATCTTCTCTTGATTTTGAAAAAGAATGTCCCTCATGGAACACTGATGATAAGGAATGTGGGGAGCATGATGCTGGTCATTTGTTGAATGTGGGGAGCATGATGCTGGTCATTTGTTGAATGTGGGGAGCATGATGCTGGTCATTTGTTGAATGTGGGGAGCATGATGCTGGTCATTTGTTGTTTTTTCTATGAAACTTCCAGTCTGATGACTTGAGGAGGACAAAACTGAAACCTTCTCCTCGGCTGAACAAAAACAAATTCTGTTTATAATGCTTTCCTCCAACATTAGCTTGGATGAAAATGTAGCATCAGCAGGCAGCCGCTTGTCATAGAGCCAGTTGCGGCCACGCTGGGGATCATGAAGACTTTATTGGTCAGTTGGGGGCAAGACCTCTCCTGGGCTTGAGTAATTTTATTTTGCCGTCACAGCTGCAACTCTTTCTTCATGTGTTGCCTAAGTCAAAACCCCGACTTAATAAACTGCTTTCATCAAGGCTGTTGGAACAGAATTTTTTTTATTTTATACAATGAATTTTAGTTTATAAAATACACATATTGAGCACAAGATAGGTTTATTTATATTGGTATTTATTTTATATTAACAATTATAAAGTTATAGCTTCACCTTTCCATGGTTTAGTCAGAGTAATAGTCAAATATTTTTTTGTTTTACATGTTAAATTTATGCTTCTAGCTTAAAAAGGAGTACTTGAAGATTTGAATCTCTGCCAACCAATGAAAATTTATAGCAGACATGCCTATCCTCACTAATCAAAATGAGAAACACACAAGGTAAAAATGAGGTATACCCCGGATAAAAATGAAAAACACTGAACCTAATATTTTTATGTAGTAATAAGATTTGTAAGCCATTAAGCATCAATAAAAATCGTTTTTTTTTGTTAAAATAACTACGCTATGTTGGCATGTACTAACCAAATAGTCATAATTAAGCATTTATTAAAATGTTTTTTTTTATTTGGTAAATGTAACTTAATCTCTAAGCTCAGGCCTAGATCTAAAGTTACAAGTCTAACTACTGAGTCTAGGCCAAGGAAAAAATTTTTGTAGCAAATTGAATTTTATTCCAACCATTGAGTAGAATTAAAAGTGGGCCAGATCTTGGGTAACTAATTCTGGTAAAAAATCTCCAATGTCAGAATGGATTCTTTTAGGCCACCAGCTCTGACACCATGACCATAGATATTGGTGAACACTTCTTAACTAACTCTATTGACAAACATGGCCAGAAAATGGAGCTAATATTCCCACTAAAAGTAAAAGACAGCAACAAGGTTTAGTGAATAGGAGATTCACAAGATTGTACTAGCAACAAGGTTTAGTGAATAGGAGATTCACAAGATTGTACTATAGTTGCCACAAGATTGTACTATAGTTGCCACAAGATTGTACTATAGTTGCCACAAGATTGTACTATAGTTGCCACAAGATTATACTAGTTGCCACAAGATTGTACTATAGTTGCCACAAGATTGTATTATAGTTGCCACAAGATTGTATTATAGTTGCCACAAGATTGTACTATAGTTGCCACAAGATTGTATTATAGTTGCCACAAGATTGTACTATAGTTGCCACAAGATTGTACTATAGTTGCCACAAGATTGTACTATAGTTGCCACAAGATTGTACTATAGTTGCCACAAGATTGTACTATAGTTGCCACAAGATTGTACTAGTTGCCACAAGATTGTACTATAGTTGCCACAAGATTGTACTATAGTTGCCACAAGATTGTACTATAGTTGCCACAAGTTTGTACTATAGTTGCCACAAGATTGTACTATAGTTGCCACAAGATTGTACTATAGTTGCCACAAGATTGTACTATAGTTGCCACAAGATTGTACTATAGTTGCCACAAGATTATACTAGTTGCCACAAGATTGTACTATAGTTGCCACAAGATTGTATTATAGTTGCCACAAGATTGTACTATAGTTGCCACAAGATTGTACTATAGTTGCCACAAGATTGTACTATAGTTGCCATCCAATGATCCTGGGTTAAAGTCCTACCAACTATTCAATGAATTACGAACATTTGTTCAAAAAACAACAACTAAACATTGTAGTGGGCATACAATCTCATTAGAGTTAGTTGCCACAGAATATGTAAATAAAAAAGAAAATTTTGCCCCAAGATGATCATTATTTATTGACAAATGATGTATATAACAAATATAAATATTCTGTAAGATGAATGTTTGGTACCAGTTTATAAATACCTTTGTATAATTGATGAATTGTGTTGCAGTTCCTTGCGTAGTTCTTCCAGTTTTTTCTCTAAGGCCTGACTTTGTTTTACTAGAGAGTTCACACTGAAATAAAACAAGAGTTTCAAACAATATATTCCTGATTTTGACAAAACAAAACTGTTCAATAGAGTTGTTTCCCATGTTTAGTCAATGGCTTCATGCTTTGAAAATTTCTTTTTGTTGAAATGACAAGATTTGGCATTTAACTTACTCCTCATCTAAAGTTGTCGACTGACTCTCCCGAGAAACAAGACCCTCTGCAATACTCTTTGAAGATGAGGCCACATCCTGACTGTAGGCTTCGGGCACAGGGGAGATAAGTCTAGCAGAACTTTCCTGAACTGACCAATAGCCAGTGTCCATTGACCTAAGATGTTCCTGAGCTGACTTCTTGAGCTGCAGAGACAAATATAAAACCACAGTTAGAGCATGGCATTATCTTAAACATTCATTAATCCTTAACTTTAAGGATGTCAAACTAATGAATACTTTCATGAACAGTCAATTTTTAACTTTGCCTTACAACTTATGAACTTTTGTCTTATATTTCTATACTACGTTTTAGTTTTAAATGACTTGTAAACTATGAAATAAATAAAATCAAGTGCAGCTGTAAGAAGAAATAAAATACTAGATATTATCTGGAAGTATCGTGCAATATTAACGTGAACTGTTAAAGACTCATGTGACCAAGTCTGGCATTTGTATCTGAAGGCTTTTTACCTTTTTCTAGTCACTTATCACATAGGCCAATACACCACATAATAAGAAAACTGTTTCCTAGGAATTAAAAGTAGGTCAGAGAACTCAAAGCTAAATGGTTCAATGTGACAAAGTAAGTCAAGGGTGTCTAATTTGAGAGGGCTTAAACACTTTACTTCAGTAGCTAGGTCATTGAAAGCTAGACACAACTAGTTGGAAAAGAAAACAGGTATTCAAAGAGACCAGTATATAGGGAGGGTATCATTTCCCAGAAATGAAATATAGGGTCATGCAAAGTAAGGTAATCAATGTGACCAAGTAACTCAATCAAAGATTTGAATGCTGACTGCATGTAATGAATGTCAGATGAACAAGAAGTCAGTCAAAGATTTGAGTGCTGACTGCATGTAATGAATGTCAGATGAACAAGAAGTCAGTCAAAGATTTGAGTGCTGACTGCATGTAATGAATGTCAGATGAACAAGAAGTCAGTCAAAGATTTGAGTGCTGACTGCCTGTGGTGAATGTCAGATGAACAAGTAAGTCAGTCAAAGATTTGAGTGCTGACTGCATGTAATGAATGTCAGATGAACAAGAAGTCAGTCAAAGATTTGAGTGCTGACTGCATGTAATGAATGTCAGATGAACTAGTAAGTCAGTCAAAGATTTGAATGCTGACTGCATGTAATGAATGTCAGATGAACTAGTAAGTCAGTCAAAGATTTGAGTGCTGACTGCCTGTGGTGAATGTCAGATGAACAAGTAAGTCAGTCAAAGATTTGAGTGCTGACTGCCTGTGGTGAATGTCAGATGAACTAGTAAGTCAGTCAAAGATTTGAGTGCTGACTGCCTGTGGTGAATGTCAGATGAACAAGAAGTCAGTCAAAGATTTGAATGCTGACTGCATGTAATAAATGTCAGATGAACAAGAAGTCAGTCAAAGATTTGAGTGCTGACTGCATGTAATGAATGTCAGATGAACTAGTAAGTCAGTCAAAGATTTGAGTGCTGACTGCCTGTGGTGAATGTCAGATGAACAAGAAGTCAGTCAAAGATTTGAATGCTGACTGCATGTAATGAATGTCAGATGAACTAGTAAGTCAGTCAAAGATTTGAGTGCTGACTGCCTGTGGTGAATGTCAGATGAACAAGTAAGTCAGTCAAAGATTTGAGTGCTGACTGCATGTAATAAATGTCAGATGAACAAGAAGTCAGTCAAAGATTTGAGTGCTGACTGCATGTAATGAATGTCAGATGAACAAGAAGTCAGTCAAAGATTTGAGTGCTGACTGCATGTAATGAATGTCAGATGAACAAGTAAGTCAAAGATTTGAGTGCTGACTGCATGTAATGAATGTCAGATGAACAAGAAGTCAGTCAAAGATTTGAATGCTGACTGCATGTAATGAATGTCAGACGAACAAGTAAGTCAGTCAAAGATTTGAATGCTGACTGCATGTAATGAATGTCAGACGAACAAGTAAGTCAGTCAAAGATTAGAGTGCTGACTGCATGTAATGAATGTCAGATGCACAAGTAAGTCAGTCAAAGATTTGAGTGCTGACTGCATGAACTGAATGTCAGATGCACAAGTAAGTCAGTCAAAGATTTGAGTGCTGACTGCCTGTGGTGAATGTCAGATGAACAAGTAAGTCAGTCAAAGATTAGAGTGCTGATTGCATGTAATGAATGTCAGATGAACAAGTAAGTCAGTCAAAGATTTGAATGCTGACTGCATGTAATGAATGTCAGACGAACAAGTAAGTCAGTCAAAGATTAGAGTGCTGACTGCATGTAATGAATGTCAGATGCACAAGTAAGTCAGTCAAAGATTTGAGTGCTGACTGCATGTAATGAATGTCAGATGAACAAGTAAGTCAGTCAAAGATTTGAGTGCTGACTGCCTGTGGTGAATGTCAGATGAACAAGTAAGTCAGTCAAAGATTTGAGTGCTGACTGCATGTAATGAATGTCAGATGAACAAGTAAGTCAGTCAAAGATTTGAGTGCTGACTGCATGTAATGAATGTCAGATGAACAAGTAAGTCAGTCAAAGATTTGAGTGCTGACTGCATGTAATGAATGTCAGATGAACAAGTAAGTCAGTCAAAGATTTGAGTGCTGACTGCATGTAATGAATGTCAGATGAACAAGTAAGTCAGTCAAAGATTTGAGTGCTGACTGCATGTAATGAATGTCAGATGAACAAGTAAGTCAGTCAAAGATTTGAGTGCTGACTGCCATGATGAATGTCAGATGAAGCAATTCTTAGGGCCTAAACATACCTGGTACCTGTAATTTTTCACAGGCATATTCTTACAGACACAAAAGCTTAATTCAAGACTGTTGAACGGATTTTAACGAGTAATGTACATTTAGGCCAGATAAAGTGAATTCATATATATTATATAAGCTGACCTAAAAAGTATTGAGGTGTGAAGAATTACCAATTACCATATAATCAACCAGATAAACGTTGGTTTCTTTAAGATTTACTTTTTGCTCTGAAATTTGTGTTAATTTTAAAAATAAAATTATCAAACTATAAAGAATGCCAGATTTTTTATTTGTGTATCCAAACTGCAGAATGAAAAACTCTATTATTGAAGAATTGTCACAATAAATCTCTACTCAAAAAATTTATTTTTTAAATTGTTCATAACTACATACTGAGGGTCTCAAAAGCGTACAAATACGTCAAGATACGGTCAGGTACCCATTCACTTCAGTATCTGTGGCATTGAAAGTTGAAAAATAAAAACTCATTCAGTACTATAACAACTCTATTATCAAATAAAATAGTCACTGACCTTGATAAGTTTGTCACTCAACAGCTTTTGACAGTTTAAAACACTACCAATATTTTTTTCAATCCTCTGGACACGATTCAAACATTTAGTCAATGACCTGTGAAATTATCATAAAATAAAACACAAGAATCAACATTAGTTATAAAATAGTGTATTTGAATGTCTGTAATGAGCTAAGTGTATTTGACTGTCTGTAATTAGCTAAAACACTTACTCTGCAATCTGTTGACAATTCTTATGCACAATCTCTAATCTTGGTAGACAATGATCATTTAGGGTAGATCTCAATATGCCACAGTATTTTTGAATTTTTTCTCTGAAAAAGTCGAGTAAATGTTTATAAACTGTTCAATTTCATTGTAACATATAAGACTATTTAATTACATTGTGTAGAGATAAAAAGTGTTACATTGCATTATATATTACAGTTTGATTACATTGAGTTCACTTTGCGTAACGGCTCAATTTCATTGTGCTTAACATTAATGTGTTTTGCATATATATGTATTTCTTTATGACTTGAAGATTATTTCATTTACAAGGAAATATGTGTTCTTGTGCTTTGATATCAAATTTTCTATAATGTAAAGATATTGTGTAGATTTTTGAAGTCACAACTTGTGTGTTTAACTATTTCAAAACTACAGTACTAGTGATTCATCACTATTGACAGACCAATTATTGACCCATCTCCTCAATGATTGAAGAAAGCAATGGGATGTTCATGTTTAGATGATACTGAAGGTAATAATGATACTGAAAGCCATGTAGATGAGTAGATGTACCAATTCAACTATCAAAGTCCGAGACAATGATTTCTAAATTCCATGTAAAACTGTCACAGCCAAGAGATGTTTTAGCATCCATTGCTTAATATATATTTTTTTTTAATCATTCATTTTTTTTTTTGCTGAATGTAATTTTTTTTTACATTATTTTGAATTAAACTGAATTTATTTTTTTTTAACTGTGAATAATTTATTTCAGTTGGTCTTTTAATTTTTCCTCTGAGATTTTTTCATAAGGTGTGTTGTTTCAAGTATTGTTACCAGTGGTGTAGCCAGGTTTTGTTACCAGTGGCGTAGCCAGGTTTTGTTACCAGTGGCGTAGCCAGGTTTTGTTACCAGTGGCGTAGCCAGGTTTTGACGCTAAGGGGAGCCAAATTTTAGGAAAAAGGCCCCACTTTTAGCAATTTTTCCACATTAATAGACTAACTAAGAATTTGTACGTATAAAGTGTTATAATAATACCCTGTGCCTCATTATACACAGACTGTATAATAGTGCAGTTTTTATTTAACCATTCACGATTCTTTTTCTAGCAGCTAATAGTGATGGGGATTTCTGCAAAACTGATTGCATCTACTGCTTATTTTAGGAATGAACATCTAGTGTCGAAAAGTATTAATAGAATCAATAGAATGCTTTATAGCAGCGGTCGGCAACCTAAGGCACGCGTGCCACACTTGGCACGCAGAACGATTTTCAGTGGCACGCAAGAGACCTCCAATAATATTGTTTAATGCAAGTGAAAACAACGTATGTCAGCATAATTAGTGGGTGCTGCATGCCGAACTACATGGAAATCACACTGGACGTCAAATGCTTTTGTTCAGGAATGTTTGTATGCAAAGCTCCCATCATTGGACTTATTCGGACTAGCAATCTGTGATTGAATCTATTGTTAAGATAGTCAATTTTATAGTTTCTCAAGTCTCTTCTAGAAGAAAGTCATACTTAGTTTAGGTTAAGTCTTGAATAGATTCTTTTTTTGTCTGGAAGCAATTAAGATGTATCTTAATGGGGAAAAAATTATGTTATTGAATGAGGCGAACTGACTGTTGAAGCCAATGTTTCTGAATGACTTGGCGACACCTTTTAGTGAGTTAAACTTCCGTTTACAAGACTGAGTCCAAAAGCACTTGAAGTGTTGGGCAACTGGAATGGATTAGCATTGAAACTGGACATATCTTTCCGTTTAAATCAATTTCAAAACATTTAACTCTTTCCCTAATTTAAGGCAAATTAAGACAGATGAGCATTTTCAGAAATACACTAGTTATATTAAAACAATTAACTCGTTTTGTATCACTAGCATCAAATTTGGAGAATTTATTTGAAGGGAGATAATTTGCCAGTTTTCTTTACTTTCTTTGCATTAATATTTCTAATATTTTTCTTTTTTGTTTCCTTTTAAAAAATTAATAGCTTACAATTTATAACTCTAAAATGATCAAATTACACAAGATAGTTGAAAATTATATAAATCTTTTATGACTTAAGAATGTATATGTACATTTGTAAACATTATACCCAGTTTGTATAATTATTACCTAGTTATTCCTCGTAAGAATCATCTGTATATACTTCAAATTAAAATAATATGTTAGTGTAAATCTCAGTTATTCTGAGATCAAACAATAAAGAATTTACATCTATTACTATTAATGTGTAAGTTGAGTAATGAAATTGTGTATTAGCTATGAATGGATTTTTTTTAAAAGCTGATAATAACAAACCAGTTAATTTTTTATTCATATCAAATGCTTTCATGATTTTCTCTATTACGCTCCTTATATTTTGGTCTTGGTCTTGCTACGGCACTAAATAAATTGTCTTATAAAAATAATATAGTTGATCAGTTTGACTTTCACGCTGTTGGCACTCTGAATGATTCAGAAATCAAAGCACACTATAAGCAAAAGGTTGCATGGGACTGCATTCTTTTTCTTTTAATTTATAGGCCTAGACATTTTTAATGAGCCGACGCTCCAAAATGCATCCCGTGATGTTGGTAAGATCATAGACTATATTATAGGCAATGTTCTGGGTATCAAATGAAATAAAACTAAAATTAAACAATAAATCAAACAATGGTTTATTAATCACATGGTAATAAGTTAAATTGTAATGTTATTTAAAGAAAATAAAAATAGAAATAGCATAAACTGTGCTTCGGGGCTTGTTAAATTTATTAATGAAATTATTTTTTTTCCTGAAAAGGCCCTTTTTTTTAAAATGGTCGTAGGGCGCGCGCCCCCCCCCCCCCCCTGGCTACGCTACTGATTGTTACATATACAGAGTTATGCTGCACAGCTTAGGGATTGGGGGGTTATCAGCTGACAATTGCTTAGAGGTAAAAATTTTAGGATGTTAAAGTGTGGATTTTCTCACATTATCTTTAAATTAAAAATACAAAGAGAATTGCCTAGAGAGTTACAAACAAATCAGGATATTCAGTTGTGGCTAATTCTTGTACTGTTAAGATATAAAATGTCTAATTCAGGGTAAGTTATACTGTAACAAGTCTATAACAAGTACAGCAGGATAATCTGACCTAGATTTTTAACTTTAAAGCTTTAATTGTCATTTTTCTTTCATGGTTTAGTGCCATGTCATTAACAATGTCAATTTTAAAACAACAAGATTACCTCTCATAGCCATGAATGTTTTCATCATGTGGTGCCATTTGTGTCTTTACGTTCTTGTCCCTCCTGAAGCGACTGGCAACACTAGATATCACAGATATATGGTGCTGGCACTTCTTGTAACTAAAATAATAAATATTCACAAGATAGTTAAATGCAAGCACTTTTCTATCAAGGAAATAACATTAGATTTTAGTTATACAAACTAAGTCGGCAAATGAAAAAACAAATCTGAACAAACTCTGTAGCTTTATATGTATAATGAAACCATGTGTCAACTGAAATATTTTAATTCTATGTATAATGAAACCATGTGTCAACTGAAATATTTTAATTCTATGTATAATGAAACCATGTGTCAACTGAAATATTTTAATTCTATGTATAATGAAACCATGTGTCAACTGAAATATTTTAATTCTATGTATAATGAGACCATGTGTCAACGGAAATATTTTAATTCTATGTATAATGAGACCATGTGTCAACTGAAATATTTTAATTCTATGTATAATGAAACCATGTGTCAACTGAAATATTTTAATTCTATGTATTATGAAACCATGTGTCAACGGAAATATTTTAATTCTATGTATAATGAAACCATGTGTCAACTGAAATATTTTAATTCTATGTATAATGAAACCACGTGTCAACTGAAATATTTTAATTCTATGTATTATGAAACCACGTGTCAACTGAAATATTTTAATTCTATGTATAATGAAACCACGTGTCAACTGAAATATTTTTATTCTATGTATAATGAAACCATGTGTCAACTGAAATATTTTAATTCTATGTGTCATATATATTGTTTTTCCAAGAATTGGAACACGCAATGTTTATTCTTCTTCCCCCTCTTTTTCTCATTAAACAGGATTTTGTGGGCGGGGCTTAGGCTTCCGATCGCCTGACGCTTAGTGGGAAGACAAATGATTCTACTTAATGTTGGGATTCTGTGTTGATCTCAAATTCTCAGGGTCTGGGAACGACTCATTATTTAATAGGGGAAGTTCCTATCGTTTTGTTATGAGTTTTGTAATGATACCATGATTTTCACCCCTACTGGTAATGGGTCTGTCCCTTGCACCACTCGGATGGTATTTAATGATTTGTTTTGTCTGAAAGACAGAGAGTTTCAAAATATGTTCCTTTGAGAACGTTTGTGTTTGCACTATTTTATTCTAACTGTACACAATAGATATATTGTATATATTGAACATATCACCTGAAATAAACTATCAACAACACATACACTGAAGCTTCCTTGTCAAGTTACTATTCTATTGTGTTGTATACATTTCTATAAGATCTATCTACTACTCTAATGTCCAAGAAAGGAAATGTTGGAACACAAATACTGAGTTTGTGCCCAGGACTATAAGAAGAGTTTGTGTAATACTGAAACATAAATACTAATAATTAAAGTCTCCCCTAGGACTAATGAGAATTATCAGCAAGATCTACACAGCTCTGGCCACAAGGGGATTGTGGACGTAACATATGTATAATGAAACCATGTGTCAACTGAAATATTTTAATTCTATGTATAATGAAACCATGTGTCAACTGAAATATTTTAATTATATGTATAATGAAACCATGTGTCAACTGAAATATTTTAATTCTATGTATAATGAAACCATGTGTCAACTGAAATATTTTAATTCTATGTATAATGAAACCATGTGTCAACTGAAATATTTTAATTCTATGTATAATGAAACCATGTGTCAACTGAAATATTTTAATTCTATGTATAATGAAACCATGTGTCAACTGAAATATTTTAATTCTATGTATAATGAAACCATGTGTCAACTGAAATATTTTAATTCTATGTATAATGAAACCATGTGTCAACTGAAATATTTTAATTCTATGTATAATGAAACCATGTGTCAACTGAAATATTTTAATTCTATGTATAATGAGACCATGTGTCAAGGGAAATATTTTAATTCTATGTATAATGAAACCATGTGTCAAATGAAATATTTTAATTATATGTATAATGAAACCATGTGTCAACGGAAATATTTTAATTCTATGTATAATGAAACCATGTGTCAACTGAAATATTTTAATTATATGTATAATGAAACCATGTGTCAACTGAAATATTTTAATTCTATGTATAATGAAACCATGTGTCAACTGAAATATTTTAATTCTATGTATAATGAAACCATGTGTCAACTGAAATATTTTAATTCTATGTATAATGAAACCATGTGTCAACTGAAATATTTTAATTCTATGTATAATGAAACCATGTGTCAACTGAAATATTTTAATTCTATGTATAATGAAACCATGTGTCAACTGAAATATTTTAATTCTATGTATAATGAAACCATGTGTCAACTGAAATATTTTAAAGAAAAACAAACTCACCATTTCTCTGTTACACACTGAGCTGTCAATCTGGATACATGGGTTTTTATATCCTCAACTTTCTTGATTAATGTTTCCCTGTATTGCTCAATCTCTGCAATACGATCACTTGCCTAGATATTCAAAAGGAACAATGTCAGTCATTCTATAAATCATAAACTCAAATTACTCTCCCAAGTAACAGATTTTAAAAAAACTAATAATTGGCCTTGTTAATAAGGGGCCATTACAATCTAACTATCATCAAAATTTAAAATGATGTCAAACTAACTTTGGCATGGACTTGTCGGATCACTGGGTCACTCAAGACAGTGTCTAGAAAATCAATGTCCCGCTCAGCCTTCTGCATGAAAGACAAGATGTTTCGTACAATCTGCACCATGTCAAAGAATGTTTCAAAATGATACTGGCATTCATCCATCAGCTGCTTCACGAAGGACTGGCTTGTCTTGGTGGACTCAAGTCTGCTCTCAACATATACACTGCAACAACAAAATATGACATGCTATAAGTTGTTTCAGTTTATATTAAGGACATAGGAGATAAAGTAATAGTTTACGCACATCATCAGTAAATGAACAGGTAAAGATTAGTGTTAGTTAGATTCAGGGCTAGGTTAAGGCTAAATCATGAGAGTTAAATATATAATCTGGAATTTAATTTTCACATTATTAATTCATTTGAGTCCGAAAAATTGGCCCTAGAGAATAACTCTCTCCCTTTCCTGTTATTTCTAAGCCAGCATTACTCATACTTTGTGTGACCTGGTTAGTTTCACAATTCAACTTTGTAACCCACAAACATTTTTATTGCCTGACGTTACAATATTACAGATATGAACTTCCTCACAGTTGACATATATTATAATATCAAGACAATTGTTCTTAATGGCTGTAGATAAAATAGGTTCTAACTATCAGTCCCATTGGAGTGAAATATAATGATATAGCTCTATAGCTAATACAACATGATAATCTGATCAAGATTTTAAAATATATTGTGACCTGGTTATAGTTTCCAACTCAACCAGCAAAGAAAAAAATAGCTTTTGTGATAAGTAGAAAACTTCCACAATAAATCAATCAGCTTTTGTGATAAGTAGAAAACTTCAACAATAAATCAATCAGCTTTTGTGATAAGTAGAAAACGTCAACAATAAATCAATCAGCTTTTGTGATATATAAAAAAATTCTACAATAAATTAATCAGCTTTTGTGATAAATAGAAAACTTCAACAATAAATTAATCAGCTTTTGTGATAAGTAGAAAACTTCAACAATAAATCAATCAGCTTTTGTGATAAATAGAAAACTTCAACAATAAATTAATCAGCTTTTGTGATAAGTAGAAAACTTCAACAATAAATCAATCAGCTTTTGTGATAAGTAGAAAACTTCAACAATAAATCAATCAGCTTTTGTGATAAGTAGAAAACTTCTACAATAAAACAATCAGCTTTTGTGATAAGCAGAAAACTTCTACAATAAATCAATCAGCTTTTGTGATAAATAGAAAACTTCTACAATAAACCAATCAGCTTTTGTGATAAGTAGAAAACGTCAACAATAAATCAATCAGCTTTTGTGATATATAAAAAAATTCTACAATAAATTAATCAGCTTTTGTGATAAATAGAAAACTTCAACAATAAATCAATCAGCTTTTGTGATAAGTAGAAAACTTCTACAATAAATCAATCAGCTTTTGTGATAAGTAGAAAACTTCTACATTAATCAATCATCTTTTGTGATGAGTAGAAAACTTCTACAATAAATCAATCAGCTTTTGTGATAAGTAGAAAACTTCCACATTAATCAATCAGCTTTTGTGATAAGTAGAAAACTTCTACAATAAATCAATCAGCTTTTGTGATAAATAGAAAACTTCAACAATTAATCAATCAGCTTTTGTGATAAGTAGAAAACGTCAACAATAAATCAATCACCTTTTGTGATATATAAAAAAATTCTACAATAAATTAATCAGCTTTTGTGATAAGTAGAAAACTTCTACATTAATCAATCATCTTTTGTGATAAGTAGAAAACTTCTACATTAATCAATCATCTTTTGTGATAAGTAGAAAACTTCTACAATAAATCAATCAGCTTTTGTGATAAGTAGAAAACTTCTACATTAATCAATCATCTTTTGTGATAAGTAGAAAACTTCTACAATAAATCAATCAGCTTTTGTGATAAGTAGAAAACTTCCACATTAATCAATCAGCTTTTGTGATAAGTAGAAAACTTCTACAATAAAACAATCAGCTTTTGTGATAAGCAGAAAACTTCTATAATAAATCAATCAGCTTTTGTGATAAATAGAAAACTTCTACAATAAATCAATCAGCTTTTGTGAAAAGTAGAAACTACAATAAATCAATCAGTTTTTGTGATAAGTAGAAAACTTTTACATTAATCAATCAGTTTTTGTGATAAGTAGAAAACTTCTACAATAAATCAATCAGCTTTTGTGATAAGTAGAAAACTTCTACAATAAATCAATCAGCTTTTGTGATAAGCAGAAAACTTCTACAATAAATCAATCAGCTTTTGTGATAAATAGAAAACTTCAACAATAAATCAATCAGCTTTTGTGATAAGTAGAAACTACAATAAATCAATCAGCTTTTGTGATAAGTAGAAAACTTTTACAATAAATTAATCAGCTTTTGTGATAAGTAGAAAACTTCAACAATAAATCAATCAGCTTTTGTGATAAGTAGAAAACTTCAACAATAAAACAATCAGCTTTTGTGATAAGTAGAAAACTTCTACAATAAAACAATCAGCTTTTGTGATAAGTCGAAAACTTCTACAATAAAACAATCAGCTTTTGTGATAAGCAGAAAACTTCTACAATAAAACATTCAGCTTTTGTGATAAGCAGAAAACTTCTACAATAAATCAATCAGCTTTTGTGATAAATAGAAAACTTCTACAATGAATCAATCAGCTTTTGTGAAAAGTAGAAACTACAATAAATCAATCAGTTTTTGTGATAAGTAGAAAACTTCTACAATAAATCAATCAGCTTTTGTGATAAGTAGAAAACTTCTACAATAAATCAATCAGCTTTTGTGATAAGCAGAAAACTTCTACAATAAATCAATCAGCTTTTGTGATAAATAGAAAACTTCAACAATAAATCAATCAGCTTTTGTGATAAGTAGAAACTACAATAAATCAATCAGCTTTTGTGATAAGTAGAAAACTTCTACAATAAATCAGCTTTTGTGATAAGTAGAAAACTTCAACAATAAATCAATCAGCTTTTGTGATAAGTAGAAAACTTCAACAATAAAACAATCAGCTTTTGTGATAAGTAGAAAACTTCTACAATAAAACAATCAGCTTTTGTGATAAGCAGAAAACTTCTACAATAAAACAATCAGCTTTTGTGATAAGCAGAAAACTTCTACAATAAATCAATCAGCTTTTGTGATAAATAGAAAACTTCTACAATAAATCAATCAGCTTGTGTGAAGCCGGCTGGTCCAGCGGTTAGTTCACCGGACTGTCAACCAAAAACCAACTGACACGTCGCGGGTTCTAGCCCGGCCACCGGCGGATCCCTGTCGCCCTGCAGGAGTTTTGGGCCTGTAAACATATTTGCGCCAGCAGGCAGCATTGTGTTTACAGAGCGCACTGAGCATGCTAAAATAGCATGGATAGAAGCGCTATATATGTAACCAATTTAATTTAATTTAATAAGCAGAAAACTTCTACAATAAATCAATCAGCTTTTGTGATAAATAGAAAACTTCAACAATAAATCAATCAGCTTTTGTGATAAGTAGAAACTACAATAAATCAATCAGCTTTTGTGATAAGTAGAAAACTTCTACAATAAATCAATCAGCTTTTGTGATAAGTAGAAAACTTCAACAATAAATCAATCAGCTTTTGTGATAAGTAGAAAACTTCAACATTAAATCAATCAGCTTTTGTGGTAAGTAGAAAACTTCTACAATAAATTAATCAGCTTTTGTGATAAGTAGAAAACTTCCACATTAATCAATCAGCTTTTGTGATAAGTAGAAAACTTCTACAATAAAACAATCAGCTTTTGTGATAAGCAGAAAACTTCTACAATAAATCAATCAGCTTTTGTGATAAATAGAAAACTTCAACAATAAATCAATCAGCTTTTGTGATAAGTAGAAAACGTCAACAATAAATCAATCAGCTTTTGTGATAAGTAGAAAACTTCAACAATAAATCAATCAGCTTTTGTGATAAGTAGAAAACTTCAACATTAAATCAATCAGCTTTTGTGGTAAGTAGAAAACTTCTACAATAAATCAATATAAGTCAAACTTTAAGCCCATGAGTTAAACAGTGCTCTCTGTATATGTGAATCAATGTTTCTAGCTCACCTCAAGCAATAGATCCCAGCAGTTAACTTCTCCTGGTACTGCGTGGTTCTCTCCACATATCTTTTGATCAGCTCACCTCGGGCAGCACACCCGTGGGCCAGCCTGGCATCCATATCCATGTCAGTGGTGACAGTGAACTCTGGGAAAGCAGCTGTGCACAAGAAATAAAAAGGTCATGAGCAAATTTTAAAACATTTGTACATTAACACAAAAAGTACTGGGGCCCATACAATTAACTTGTACAAATTGGGCTTTCATTCATTGCTGGATACAATTACAGTAGATATTTTACAGTATATAGCTAATGTTTCTATTCATTTGTTTACAAATCTTTGTGTTTTATTAAATCAATTGAAGCAAAAATATTCTCTATAGAAGGATTATGTGTAGCTTTAAAAGATAGACTGTATTTGTGTATGTGTATACAAATATGTACAAGCCTCTGTGTATAAATGTATATAACATGTAAACATAGATATGTACATATTAATTCCTATGTGTGTAGAAATGTTCATGCAGCTACATAGCCTAGTAAATATATGTATATAATGCAGCTACATATCCTAGTAAATATATGTATATAATGCAGCTACATATCCTAGTAAATGTATGTATATAATGCAGCTACATATCCTAGTAAATGTATGTATATAATGCAGCTACATATCCTAGTAAATATATGTATATAATGCAGCTACATATCCTAGTAAATATATGTATATAATGCAGCTACATATCCTAGTAAACATATGCATATAATGCAGCTACATATCCTAGTAAATATATGTATATAATGTAGCTACATATCCTAGTAAATATATGTATATAATGCAGCTACATATCCTAGTAAATATATGTATATAATACAACAGTGTCCTAGAAACTTCAAACCCATTAAATTAAAATCTGAAAATGTTTAAAACCAAATAAATATCAAGCTGTAGATTTCATTCCTAGTTTGTTATCTTTACACACAAAAAAAACATATCTTTGTTCAACAGTTTGAAAAAAAAACATGTTTTTATTTAATAGAAGGTTATAGGAAACCAGTTCTCTACCTGTTCAGTATAACAGTATAACAAACAATGAAAATAAGGTATAGAGCATCTTAAACTTTTTTCTCATGACTGAGTCATTTGTTTATTTTGACTATGCGGCCATTAAACTTTTTTTTACTACTTCATTAATAACATTGAACAGTTATAACTTCCACACAATCATCATATATCACAATATGATGAAGTCTAAGCTAGACTGCTGTAGCTAAAGTCGGGTTCAAATATCCCAAAATGTTAATTTTTGTTGAAATTAACTGTTTTAGTTCTATTTCTAGTACCCCACAATAATCTAGCCTACATTTTTAACTTTTTTTTCTTGTGACCATGTCATTTAGCTCTTTTGGCCCAGTACTGAATAGCAACTTGTCATTTGGGACAAGTTAGTATAAAGTGTGACATAAGACTAAACTGTAAGATAAACTGACTGCATCAATTTAGATGTTTCCTTTGTCTATTATTGGTAACCTTTATACAGTTTCAGCAATAACTTCTTCTATTAACTAAAAGCAGTTTGCACTTTTTCAGTTCATACAGTATGAAATATAGTCAGATTTCAATAGGGCTGAGGCAGTCTTCCTTAGATATTAACTATAGCTCACAAGGGCATAAAACAAAGCTCTTCTAATAAACTGTTAAATACTTAATGTACTTTTTACCAAACAGCATGCCAATACATAACAAACATGTTACAGTACATACAACATGCCAAAATAAGATACAACAACCATATCAGTATTCAAACAGACAGCATGTCAAGATACAAACATACATGTCAATATTCAAACAGACAGTATGTCAAGATACAACAAACATGTCAATATTTAAACAGATGGCATGTCAAGATACAACAAACATGTCAATATTCAAACAGACAGCATGTCAAGATACAACAAACATGTCAATATTAAAACAGACAGCATGCCAAGATACAACAAACATGTCAATATTTTTTATGTCAAGATACAAACAAAGACAGGTAGTTGACTTACGAATCTCAGGTTTCTGCAGTCGAACAGTTTCAGACATTTCTTTCTGGAATAAGTATATGCTGTCATGAAGGAGGTGTGAAGGGTAGTCTTTCAATTGGCACTTGGGGTCAATGACCTCCTCCAGAGACTTTCCACCCACCAACAAGATCTGGTCTCTAGCTGCAATGTCTGTTAGTGAAGCAATTTGGTCCTGGAGCCCAGCTATGCTAAATACCAAAAACATGTTGTTTTATTGGAGAGTTTAACAATGTTGAAAAGCTAAATACTATAGACTGGGCGTTTCCCAAATGCCAGGTGACAACCCAACATTGGGCCAGGAAAATATAATTACTGGCTCCCAAATGGAAGAAAAGTTCAAAATCTAGGCCAGATTACTCTTACAAAAGTTATAAGTGTTGTACTGTACCAGTAGAAAAAATTGTTCTACCCATGTATACATCCACTGTACCAGTAGAAATAATTGTTCTGCCCAAGTATACATACACTATACCAGTACAAATAATATCACCCAACTATACTGTACTGCGAGATGTAAGTAAAATACTTACGCTGTAGAAGGGTCTGCATATAATAAAACCCAACTATACTGTACTGCGAGATGTAAGTAAAATACTTACGCTGTAGAAGGGTCTGCATATAATAAAACCCAACTATACTGTACTGCGAGATGTAAGTAAAATACTTATGCTGTAGAAGAGTCTGCATATATCTTGAGATATACAACTCTACTGTACTGTGAGATGTAAGTAAAATACTTACGCTGTAGAAGGGTCTGCATATAATATAACCCAACTCTACTGTACTGTGAGATGTAAGTAAAATACTTACGCTGTAGCAGGGTCTGCATATATCTTGAGATCCTCACACCTGCTAAAATGAAATACTGATATGCTGATTTTCTCCCAGGTGTTTTTGATCATTCGGAACAGGCTCTCGTAGGTGACCATTTTAGACTGGTCTGGCTCCATCAGACCAGCAAGCATGGGGATGACTATAGATTTCAGGCCACTGTGTCAATGAGAACAACAGACAATAAGTTCATCAACACATGACCAAAACATGAATACATATCTAAACCCATTGAAACCACAACAGTTTTTTGTGTATAAGTTTTACCTTTATCTTTAAACAGTATTGTGTGCAAAGGAAAAGAAAGGCTATGTGGGAAATGTTTTAGAGCAGAGAATGAAATTTGAAAATATCATTTTGATATATTTTGAACAATATAAATTAATACCAGGCCCCTGTGGTTTCGGACTCACACCCTAACTGTCATAATTACATAACCAAAAAACTAAAAGCATGCAAAATTGTCAGGGACATACAGGTATTAGAAAAATGTATCTCAATGATAAACTTTATGACAATCAATATTAGCATGCCCACTATCAGCAGAGTTGATAAGGGAATCAAGCTGCTAAAAAAGAAAGTGAACTACCTGGATAAAGGTGAAGTTTCAGGCAAATCACGTTTCCATTGAATTGGTCCATTCTCAAAGTTCTGAATTCCTGATATGACACCACTTTCCTTCTGGGTTATTATTTCAAACCTAAGTGAATATATAAGGAGAACTTCTGGGTTATTATTTCAAACCTAAGTGAATATATAAGGAGAACTTCTGGGTTATTATTTCAAACCTAAGTGAATATATAAGAAGAACTTCTGGGTTATTATTTCAAACCTAAGTGAATATATAAGAAGAACTTCTGGGTTATTATTTCAAACCTAAGTGAATATATAAGAAGAACTTCTGGGTTATTATTTCAAACCTAAGTGAATATATAAGAAGAACTTCTGGGTTATTATTTCAAACCTAAGTGAATATATAAGAAGAACTTTTAAAAGCTGTAAGAAAAGTCAGTAATATTATGGTTTTAAGTTTTAAATGAAACTCATTTCTTTAATGTAAATCAGAACATAGAAAAGTATTTTTGTTATAAATGCTAAGCTGTTTGTGTCTATAAAGGGAATAATTCTCACTTTGAGGTAATCAAAGTATTTAACACCAGATGCAAATGTTTATTAGGAAAATTGACTTGTTCTCTAGCAAGGTTTTCATACAATTTCCCATTAAACATAAAGCTGAGAAATGGCCAGGGGATGAGGGTGTGAGGAAGAAAAAGCTCTTGAGAAAGTTTGAAGATTTTGGTAGATTCCCATTTCTGTCAGTTTGGAGATGTTGGTAGATTCCCATTTCTGTCAGTTTGGAGATTTTGGTAGATTCCCATTTCTGTCAGTTTGGAGATTTTGGTAGATTCCCATTTCTGTCAGTTTGGAGATGTTGGTAGATTCCCATTTCTGTCAGTTTGGAGATGTTGGTAGATTCCCATTTCTGTCAGTTTGGAGATGTTGGTAGATTCCCATTTCTGTCAGTTTGGAGATGTTGGTAGATTTCCATTTCTGTCAGTTTGGAGATGTTGGTAGATTCCCATTTCTGTCAGTTTGGAGATGTTGGTAGATTTCCATTTCTGTCAGTTTGGAGATGTTGGTAGATTCCTATTTCTGTCAGTTTGGAGATGTTGGTAGATTCCCATTTCTGTCAGTTTGGAGATGTTGGTAGATTCCCATTTCTGTCAGTTTGGAGATTTTGGTAGATTCCCATTTCTGTCAGTTTGGAGATGTTGGTAGATTCCCATTTCTGTCAGTTTGGAGATTTTGGTAGATTCCCATTTCTGTAAGTTTGGAGATGTTGGTAGATTCCCATTTCTGTCAGTTTGGAGATGTTGGTAGATTCCCATTTCTGTCAGTTTGGAGATGTTGGTAGATTCCCATTTCTGTCAGTTTGGAGATGTTGGTAGATTCCCATTTCTGTCAGTTTGGAGATGTTGGTAGATTCCCATTTCTGTCAGTTTGGAGATGTTGGTAGATTCCCATTTCTGTCAGTTTGGAGATGTTGGTAGATTCCCATTTCTGTCAGTTTGGAGATGTTGGTAGATTCCCATTTCTGTCAGTTTGGAGATGTTGGTAGATTCCCATTTCTGTCAGTTTGGAGATGTTGGTAGATTCCCATTTCTGTCAGTTTGGAGATTTCATCAATTGAATGAAAATGTGTTGGTTAAATCTTCTGACATATCTACTTTCCAAACTGGTTTTCTTTTTTTGACAAGCTATATCACAATAACAAGATAAACTATTTCTAAAATAAAACATTTACTTGCAGTCTCAACCAGCAAGTGTATATATATTTAAAAAAATACAGTAGAACTGTGATTTTCCTTAAAAGTTCACTATTACTGATACTGATAGATGTAAAGATGTTTAGTGGGTTATCTGCCCCTGCACTATTGACTTAAAATCCTTTTTAATGCTTTTTTAAAATAAATATTTTGATTGCATATTTAAGTAGCTATTTATAAATTATTGTATTTTCATCAAAGATACACAGAAAATCCTAATTGATGGGAAGTGGGTTAAACTTTGATTAGAAGATTTGTTGTGGAGAAAAAAACATTGTGGGGAACAACAAACAGTCGTAGCGAAGAACTATAACAGCCTAGTGAAGTTAAAGAAAGGCATCTAAAATAATTTTTTTTATTTTTTACCTTTGGCCTTTTGTCAGAAAAATTATTTTTCCTGCTTTACTTTTTTATACCAGGTATTTAAAAAAATTGAATTCAATTAAATAGTAGCAGAACAAAATTCAAATATAGTTCTCAAATTTTATTGCGAATTTTTGTCCTATTGAACAATTAAAAGTTCTTTTCAATGCTAAAATAAGACCTAAAAACAACAACTTAACACTATGTCCCATTATACTTCCTATTCTTTACTAAAAAAAAAACAACTCAAACTTAACAATCTTTGATTTCACATTAAGAAAACAACTTTTACAAAAACATAAGACAAAGTGAATTAATTTTTTGTAAAGAAAAATGACCACAATTTTTTTTTTTATTCTGTCAAATATTATAAATAAACCAATATATTCCATTCATATGTGTACGTATTTTATCTTGTCTGAATAAACTGCTAGATAACAGTATTAATAAACAGACATTACAATGCAGTGGAACTATTGTTAAAAGTGGGCTTATAATGGTGTTGAAGTAACTGAGACGGCACAAAAACTCAAACAAAACCTTATTCTATGTTGCAATGGCCAATAAGTGGGCTTACCCATTAGAAATAGTCAGCTTGCTTAACTAATGATAGGTTCTTATGCACATATCTTAAAAAGGGTGTGTTAGTCAAATGTTTGTTTGTTTGTTTAAATCAAGGGCGACTATCTCGGGAGCTTACAAAGTGGAGCTATTCTTGTATAATTTAGGATGTTTTTATAGTCTCTGGGAATTTAAGGGAAATTCCCAATGAGGTTAGAAGTGTTATTAGATGGTATTTCTTTCAACCTTCCTTTATAATTAACTAACTGTGTTCAGCACATTAGCTGTGCTTAAAGCTGAAACACACTGATATTTTTGGCAAGATACATTTTTATAAGAATACACATGTCAAGAGCTGACACACACTGATATTCTAGGCAAGCTACAATTTATTTACACTACACATGTCAAGAGCTGACACACTGATATTCAGTTATTCTAGGCAAGCTACAATTTATTTACACTACACATGTCAAGAGCTGACACACTGATATTCTAGGCAAGCTACAATTTATTTAGACTACACATGTCAAGAGCTGACACACACTGATATTCTAGGCAAGCTACAATTTATTTAGACTACACATGTCAAGAGCTGACACACTGATATTTTAGGCAAGCTACAATTTATTTAGACTACACATGTCAAGAGCTGGCACACACTGATATTCTAGGCAAGCTACAATTTATTTAGACTACACAGCCACTTCTGTCAACGTTTTAAAATTCACCCATTGAACAATATTGTACAACAAAAAAAGTACACAAGTCTGCAGCTGATTATCCAGATATTACAGTTGTTCAAACATATCTGTTTTGAAATAAATGAGTTATTACTTGGCTACATTTGAAGCACCATATAAAACTCTAAACTGTTCTCTTTGACATTTGCGAACGCAGAGCAATCATGCCCCTTGGTCCAGGCACAGAGCAATCATGCCCCTTGGTCCAGGCACAGAGCAATCATGCCCCTTGGTCCAGGCACAGAGCAATCATGCCCCTTGGTCCAGGCACAGAGCAATCATGCCCCTTGGTCCAGGCACAGAGCAATCATGCCCCTTGTTTCAGGACAAATGGTTGGCTCGAAGACCTCAGTTTCTTTTTGTATCAATATAAATCTTAAAGATCTATTAATGTACACACTAACATGAACATTAGCAAGCTCTGTTCAATACTTGAATGAACAAAATCAAATTCTTACCAAGACCACCTTGACCAAACAAAGTATAAAAATACTTGCATTTTTAATCGATTGCTTCGTCCACCGTATGGCTGAAAGGGTAGCTGACCAGTCGCTGTGTGAAAGAATGTAACCCCAAGTGACCAGAGGTCTACTTTGGCATCAAAGGACTGCTGTGTAGGGAGTTTTAACACTGCTCTTTCGTAAATACCAGGATGCTAGAAATAATAACAATGTACTTTTAAGTATAAAAGAATTATATAATGTTAAAACAACTGGAGGCAGACATAATAAAAAGAATTTACCAGATATTCTTCTGTTCCATACAGTGATTGAAAGCTTTCATCTTCATTTAAATTTCGAGCTGCTCCAAAATCTGTCAGTTTGTAAATGGACTGACCATCTGTTGTTATAAACCTTGGGAAAATTAAAATGTTTTTTATTATGTGATAGGAACGAAAGTGTACATTGGCATACAAAAGCTTAAATAAATAATACAACAAGTAATTGATGATTTTGTTGCAAAAGCTATAAAACATGTTAAAATAGCTATATAGTATGCATAATGTATGTTATAATGGCTATTATAAATATTAAACGTTACTACATTTAATTATACAGTGGTATTTATTAAAGAAGGGATGGTAAAACTCTTGCACCAAATGACAATTCTAACTACTTATAACAAATAAATTCTGTCTTACAAATTGAATTCAGTTATATGAATATTGCATAAATCCATTTTGCTGGGCTATATCCAAATAAAGGTTTCTAAATTTGTATTGGGAAAAGAGACTAGCCATAAAACAGTGAGTTTTTTTTGTAAATTCCCAAATGAAAACAATGAAAATTCTTGTAAAAACTTGATAATATTTTTACTTTTGACTTCAATAAACACAAACCTCATGATATTTCCTGGCTTTATGTCACGGTGGATGACAGACAAATGTCTTAGATATTGAATGCCATCAGCTGGGGAAGTGGGAGACAATTATTCAAAAGTTAATTGGTGAATTTTTTTTTAGTGGAATGTTAAAATAAAACCCTAAAGAAACATTCATGGAGAATTAAAACAAGTTAGTTAGTATGCCTACTACATGGAGAATTAAAACAAGTTAGTTAGTATGCCTACATCAGCTCTGAATTGGGTCGGCCACACACAGTAGCTGGTAAGGACTCAATAGTTGACTGATTTTATGTAACAAAAACAAACATAATTTTTGCATATTATGCTTAGAAAAATGTTACTTTAACTTTTGCCAAGCTTTCCATTAAATAAAAAAATTTAGTTTTTATTCTTTAAACAGAAAGTGTTGGAGGATTCCGTAATTATCAATTACATGAAATAAATTAGACTGTAAGAATAGAAAAAAACAATACTTGAAAAGAAAAAGCAAAAAACTTAAACTCACAAACATGTTTTAATACCAAGAGAAACTCTTCTTCTGACAAGCCATAATAGTACAATGGTTGGTCTAGCATGTAATGTAATGAACCTCCTTCACAGTATTCCATGATTAAAACATTCTTAGAGGAAACCTGAGGAAAGACACACACAAAAACTAGACAATAGCAAGGGAGATTGGTTTTTACTATGTATTCAGTCAGCAACTTCAATTCAATAGTCAAATTATGCTGACTATACATCCTATACTTGAATTAATGAATAAAGAGCGATTGCAATAGGCGTGGCTTAGGTTTTTTTGGTGACGTAATTATGTAAATATCGGCCATGATGGTGATAATGGGGAGTAACATTATTTTTAACATGTCTATTTTACACGCAAAATATAAGGAATTCGTTTCCATAATTCTTGATATTTAACTGTCATTCTAGTCCTTAGTAGTTCGTCCACGAAGTAAACAATATTTGAGGCTTTTATAGTTTTTCAAAAGCATAGCCTACCTTATGCTTTACTTTTAGATATTAAGTTAAGATAGGCCAACTTTTGATAATCGACATCTTGAATTAAATTTTCTGCACTTACGGATTCTATTCCATTGATTTTTAATGGTTTAAATTTTAGCTTTGAATGTTTATTTTCATTGCAGGACAGTGTTTTATATATTTTTTACGTTATATTGTTGAAATTATGACATTTAAAAATAAAACTTAAGGCTATATTAATACGGCTGCCATTTGTCACCACTAGACAAAGTAAACAATCAGCACGCGCTTTTTGTCATGTGATTGCAATCGCTCTATTGAAAATATATATATATATGTATGAACTTACACAATATGAAAACATTGCTATCACCTTAAATGATTTCTTTTGCAATAAAATTAATAATTATACCGCTAATGAAATTTAAAACAAGGATGAGATATTTGACTAGAGCACTTTTTCATTCTTATGTCAACTAAGCTGCAGAGATATTCATTATTTTGAAGTCAATGCCAGACAGACATATTTATATATCTTTTATAGTTGTTCTGTATTGTAGAGTGTGTTTTGGTAGGGTAAGGTGAAAACAATGTACGTATGGCTAGTCTGGACATTCAAATAAGAGTGAGCTACTGTTTTATGAGGGGTGTGTGAATGTCTGCAGTTGTGTGGATCTGTTCTGTCTTGGGGGTGTGTGAATGTCTGCAGTTGTGTGGATCTGTTCTGTCTTGGGGGTGTGTGAATGTCTGCAGTTGTGTGGATCTGTTCTGTCTTGGGGGTGTGTAAATGTCTGCAGTTGTGTGGATCTGTTCTGTCTTGGGGGTGTGTGAATGTCTGCAGTTGTGTGGATCTATTCTGTCTTGGGTGTGTGTGAATGTCTGCAGTTGTGTGGATCTGTTCTGTCTTGGGGGTGTGTGAATGTCTGCAGTTGTGTGGATCTGTTCTGTCTTGGGGGTGTGTGAATGTCTGCAGTTGTGTGGATCTATTCTGTCTTGGGTGTGTGTGAATGTCTGCAGTTGTGTGGATCTGTTCTGTCTTGGGGGTGTGTGAATGTCTGCAGTTGTGTGGATCTATTCTGTCTTGGGTGTGTGTGAATGTCTGCAGTTGTGTGGATCTGTTCTGTCTTGGGGGTGTGTAAATGTCTGCAGTTGTGTGGATCTGTTCTGTCTTGGGGGTGTGTGAATGTCTGCAGTTGTGTGGATCTATTCTGTCTTGGGTGTGTGTGAATGTCTGCAGTTGTGTGGATCTGTTCTGTCTTGGGGGTGTGTGAATGTCTGCAGTTGTGTGGATCTATTCTGTCTTGGGTGTGTGTGAATGTCTGCAGTTGTGTGGATCTGTTCTGTCTTAGGGGTGTGTGAATGTCTGCAGTTGTGTGGATCTGTTCTGTCTTGGGGGTGTGTGAATGTCTGCAGTTGTGTGGATCTATTCTGTCTTGGGTGTGTGTGAATGTCTGCAGTTGTGTGGATCTGTTCTGTCTTAGGGGTGTGTGAATGTCTGCAGTTGTGTGGATCTATTCTGTCTTGGGTGTGTGTGAATGTCTGCAGTTGTGTGGATCTGTTCTGTCTTAGGGGTGTGTGAATGTCTGCAGTTGTGTGGATCTGTTCTGTCTTAGGGGTGTGTGAATGTCTGCAGTTGTGTGGATCTGTTCTGTCTTAGGGGTGTGTGAATGTCTGCAGTTGTGTGGATCTGTTCTTTCTTAGGGGTGTGTGAATGTCTGCAATTGTGTGGGTCTGTTCTGTCTTAGGGGTGTGTGAATGTCTGCAGTTGTGTGGATCTGTTCTGTCTTAGGGGTGTGTGAATGTCTGCAGTTGTGTGGATCTGTTCTGTCTTAGGGGTGTGTGAATGTCTGCAATTGTGTGGATCTGTTCTGTCTTAGGGGTGTGTGAATGTCTGCAATTGTGTGGATCTGTTCTGTCTTGGAACAAGTTAAAGGCTGCATGTCCTGATTTAATCTGAAATATCTTTGCAGGTGGAGGAACTTAATCTGGTTTTGCTTGAAGGGCAATACATATATGTTACACCACTAACACAGTAACACCATATAATTTATGTTTAATCCACAGTGCTTTTGATCAAATGTGTAAAAGAATGCAGTTATCATTCATTGTAAACTGAAACTAAATGGAAACTGTTAACCCAATTTAACTCCTGAATTTATTTCCAATTGAAACCAAAATAACATTTGTCAGCAGAGGTTGGTTTAAAATATAATAGCTAAATTGAAAGACCAGTTGTTCCATTACAATTATCAGAAATGCATCAACTTGCTTTAGTGTTATGCATGCATCAGCTTGCATGCATTAACACATTTAAAGGTTATTAAAAAAAAAGCATGTAATTTGAGGTTTATTTATGAATCTAAAACTGAATGAATGTTCAACTAACCAATTTCTCAATGCCAATAAGCCTAATGATATTTGTATGTTTCAACTGTTTGAGTAGTTCCAATTCTCTCACATCATCTTCTTTCTGGCTGATGTAGTCATGGAAAACTTTCACAGCTACAACCTGACCTGTGTTCTATAAACAAATAAATGTAAACTCTCTTCATTATCTACACTTTCACAGCTACAACCTGACCTGTGTTCTATAAACAAACAAATGTAAACTCTCTTCATTATCTACACTTTCACAGCTACAACCTGACCTGTGTTCTATAAACAAACAAATGTAAACTCTCTTCATTATCTACACTTTCACAGCTACAACCTGACCTGTGTTCTATAAACAAACAAATGTAAACTATCTTCATTATCTGAATATTTATTATTCATATGTAAATAGATGTAAAAAATAAAATATCCCTTTCACAACATATTGCTCCAATTTTCTGTGGCCACAAGATACTAGGGGATTGTGTAGTGAGAACAATGCTCAGCCACCTTTACTTTTCCCAATCTAATGTCAATCACAGCTTGGAAGACTCAGGGACACCCTCAAGACCCAGGAAAAAGACCTTTAACAGGATTCAAACCTGGGACCCTGGGTAAGGCAAATTGAAAACCGCTTTACACTGAAAACCCTCTGACGTCATCGAGGAGGTAAAATGATGTGAAGGGGAACCTGAAACACATATGACCACGAGGTCAGATTATTTCATCACACAGGAGAGACGTTATCTGCCATAGTGTGAGGATATTGATAAAACATTAAGCAGTGGCCATTTGTGTGGGGACAGATTGTGTTCAAGGTAAGGGGGGGGGGGGAACAGAGGAAAGGCCATTAGGGAAAAAATAACAGGGAAACCCACAAACATAGGAAAAGTAAGGAGGATGTCATTAAGTTTTCTGACAAAGTAGTTAGAGCTAGTGTGGACACATGTTGGGCCAGCCATTAGCAGTTCATAGGCATTAACAAATGGCTGTAACTAAGAGTTGGATAAGTAATGGGATAGATAAATGCCATGAAAATATTTAGATCAATAGGACAGATTAGCAGAAGTAAAATTATTGAACTGGTAAATAGATTTTTAAAAATCACGCAGGCCGAGAGATGGGTGGGTAGACAGTTGTAGACCAATAGACAGACAGATAGATAGATAGATAGACAGTTGTAGACCAA